>JAAQPG010000714.1:0-14647 GCA_013186905.1 Fusarium udum
TTAAATTATAAAGCAGGAAGTTAGTAATTACTTTATTAGTGATATAAATATAACAGGAAGATGAATTGACTGATGGTCTCCCGGTTGTGCAGATTTGACTGAAGCAGCTTACATGGCCTTATCCGCACAACCGGTTGTGCGAAAAACACGTGATACTAAACGCACAACCGGTTGTGCGGGTATGAGTGCCCATGCAAATAATCCCTGGCAGCGTTCATAAAATCTGCACACAAACAACAGTGCATCCAGGGCCATGAGTTCAACAGTTACAGATAATGATCCCACAAACTCCATCTTTAAGAACTCGTCTCATCCATTCGCATGTCTTGCCACGAAAAGCATAGCAAAAAGGATCCATGAACAAGGAACAAGGATAACCACCATATCTTTCGTTACGTACTAATTTATGCTCTGACCAGCCCCAACTGACCATTTCAAGAGTGGATCACAGTGGCTCAACAGGTGGCATCAGTGGATAACCCTCTATAACCCCCACTCACGGCACCTGAGGGTATCGCGCAAAGTGGATGATCAATACGAGCACCGAAAATGGCGCTCGGCAGTTTAATTTGACTGAACTCTATCAACACGTTGTAACCACGTTTTCTAACGATGTTACACAACCAATTTCACAAAATGTTGACCGCCAGATAACGAGAAAAGATAATTCTCAACATGTCAGCGTGGCTAAGACACTGATCCTTAGTTCAAGCCACGGAGACCGGGGAGCTAAGGGTACGGCCCGTAAGTGTCTGTTCTTTTTAATCTGTGACAATGCCAAGTGGACCGGAGATAACCTTGGCGTTAATTCCCAGCCAGCGAGTCGAAAGCCACGACGGACATATCAAACCGCCCCCTGTATCCTTTTTATCTTCAGCGACTGGGGGATTTGCCGGGTGCAGCCGCTTGATTCTCCTCGGTCGTTTTGCTTTGTTCGAGAGTTGCTTCCAACCGAGTACGCTAGTGAATCCTGCGGGAACTGAAGAAGCTTAGATCTACCGTCTTGCGCCCGCGGTGCGGCTGAGGTGAGGAGGAGCTAACTATCCGACGTTTGAGCCTTGTAAATCATAAGACGCGAATTAAGACATGGAATAATGCCATTGTTATCACTAACGCTAAGTGTCCTACATTCGATATGCGCCTTCACTTGATCCCATCGAATCAGCCCGTGAAGGATGTCTTTCATCGTAAGATACTTCAAGATCCCGATTCACCATGACACCCTCTGTCAAATTCCTCACGCTATCACTCCTACTCGCTATTTCCGTTCGTACCTCCCCCATAACGTCTCTTCGCCACATTGGTTGATCGTTATGCCTTGGTCTTGAATGTCTTCGTAGAGCACTGCCTAAGCCGCTTCCTTGTTTTGATGCTTGTTTCGTTCGTGAGTCGGAGAGGGCTGTCATCTCGAGACCCGTGCCGTCACCGCTGTCTTTAAGTTCGTAGGGGGTGTTGATGGCTGCAACAGCGGTAGAACCGAGAAGGCTGTCGATTACGCCTTTGAGACTGGGGATGCAGACTGTGATTACTGAGAGGCCGAGGGCGATTTGACCCCAGATCATCATTGAGACGGCTTGCCATGTGACATCGTCTGAATTGTCAAACATGTATCGTGCGTGGACGAGCCAGGGTATCGTGATGATCGGAACGATGAGTCGCGTGCCGAAAAGCGCCATGACAATAGTTTTTCTTCGTATCGAGGTCTGTACTTCCCACATCATTGCGACCGGGAGAATGCACAGAGAAACATCTGTCAGTATAATCATGATGCCGTTGTACAGAAAGATTGGCCCTTGATTCGGACACTGCGTCTTGTTCTCAGCGAACCATGGTTCCGGCATTGGGCATTGAAATGCGGTCGCAAATACGCCAGAGATAGCCCAAGCAATAACAACTCCACCGAGCATCATATTCGCAGTATTGAGTCCACCTTGTCGATCGATCTGTCGAATGAGAAGCCCAAGTGAGACCTTGGTCGTCGCATGAACAAGAATTCCGAATATTCGTGATGCATACATCAACTACACCATATTAGCAAGATTCCATATACAACAAAAAAGACTTAGACTACCTTGCTAAAGCGACCAAAGCTCTCATCAGAGAGAGCATCCCGATGCTCACCAAGTCCATGATTGCAAGCAGCAACAACACAAGCCGTTTGTATAAAATACAACAACGCAGCAATCAGCAACCCCACGTCAAAATCTTTCATAGAAATAATATTAAACCGAATAATCAACTTGCCAATGATTCCGAGAATCGCATAGATGAAGAAAATAACAGCTGTAATGACAACAAGTGCAGCATGGTTACTCTCCGTCAACGGATAAAACGGCGGAGCCGCTTGTGATACTTGGTCCATCGTCTGCGTAGTATTCGATACCCTCCGGAGGGTTCAGCGGTCTTTAAGCAAGGTACCAACGGGTTAGGCATTAATGATACCGATCGGACGGGGAAAGGGTAGCATTCGGGGCTGTCAAATATATAGAGTTGCATTGGGCGACGTGTCAGCATGAATGTGAAGGACCAGGGAATTAAATTAAGACATACATAGACCATGAATGGAACGCCAGGATTGCACGGTCTTGCCGTGTTTCGACTTCTTCAGCTACAGCAGCTAGAGCAGTCATCTGTCTGGTCGTTGAAGTGAGTGGCTTGGGATGCGGTCCTCGCATGTTCTAGGTACTGGGATATCTACTCTATCTCGGACCACTGGGCACCCACGTCTCAAGCTTCTCAAGTGCTGCCCACCTTTGTGCGCCTTCAAGTGGAGATTTATTGTTCTGAGATGTGGCCTATAAGACGGGCCTGTCTCGTCGATCTACTGTATGCAGGTTGGCAGGTTGGTGATGACATTACAATCCCTGCTGTTCACTCAGCAAGATATGCGGAGTAGTAAGCCCAGCAATGCAACCTCTTTTCCCTCGTCTCTTCACTCACTACTAATCATAACGAAAAGAGCAAACAGAGCACGAAAATATGATATCTATCGTGGCTGGCTGTTGGTAGATAAAGCCTGGTCCTTGCTAGCAATATTCCTTCGAGTCCACTTGGCGTTACATCTCAAGCGGTTCCACGAGATATTTCCCAACGAGAAATGATCTGCGACGCCACAATCCCTCAGACAAAAACCCGTTCGATTTCATTGCCGAGCCTTATTCGCGGCAATCTCGCCTCGCCTACGGAGTAGCTCCCCCTCCATCCGTTGGGGATCTGTTGCTCAACTTTGATGCCAGACTCTTTACTTGTTTCAGGCAATAGCTCGTTCGCATTTCCCCGATAAGTCCCACTTCGTAGGTGCTGGCTCTTTTATACCTAAGGATCTGCTTGTTTGTTGGTTCGTGTTCCTGCATTCAATATCGCTCGCATATTTACGATGTCGCACGGTAGTAACAGCATTGAGTTGGAAGTCTCGGGCAAACAGCAGCCGATTCCTGTGAGCGTTGACGCTTCAGCTAGGCCGCCTGAGGGTTCCAACATTTACAATGTTACACGTACGCGAAAGGTGTTTTCTTTTTCGCAGCTTTTTGCTTTTTCGTTGACGTATATGGCATTATGGGAGGGCATGTGCTCGTAAGTTACTCTTTCTCTATGTCACGGTCGCAACGATGCTGATGTTGGTAGAAACATGTACTTTGCCCTCTTCAATGGCGGACCGCAAACGTTTCTGTTTAGCTTCATCATCGTCTTCTGCGGCGCCATCTCCCAGGCTGCATCTCTGGGAGAAATGGCTTCCATTCAGCCCGTCGCTGGTGCACAGTATCACTGGACCTTTTATATGGCACCTCAATCGGTGAAGCGATTTGCAACCTGGATTCAAGGATGGTCTACATGGTTTGGCTACGTGTCGCTGTTGGCCGCTATTGCGAACGTAACTATCATCCTACTCGAGTCGATGATCAGCATCAATCATCCCAATTATGTCGCCGGCGGATGGCATACTTCCGTTCTTGTCATCGCCATGTGTTTGGTCCACGGATTGATGAACATCTACGCCTTCAAGCTAATTCCTTGGGTTGAGCTTGTCGCTGGCGTACTTCACGTTTGTCTCTTCGTCATCTTCGTCGTTGTTCTTGTTGTCATGGGCCCTCGAAACCCTTCGTCCTTCTGGCTGCAGCGCAACATTTCTTCGGGTTGGGATAATGAGTACATCGCCTGGAACTTGGGCATGCTGACCTGCGTCTGGAGTTTCACTGGTAGGTCCCCTTGAGAGTCCTCTATCATGACTCGCTAACTGTTCGCAGGCTTCGACAGTGCTATCCATATGTCCGAAGAGACTCGAAAGGCCAAGTCTGCTGTCCCTCGTGCCATGTTCTGGTCCATCCTCATGAACGGCGTCCTCGGCTTCATCATGGTCAACGTGCTCATCTCCGCCATGGGCTCCGTTGAGGACATGCTTGAGCAACCCAGTCAGATCCAGGCCATCCTCCTCAACGTGACTGGCTCCAACAAAGCCACTACTGCAATGATCGCTGGTCTCTTCATTATCTCGTTCAGTGTCAACCTCGCGAACATTGCATCCGTCTCCCGTCTGACGTGGGCTTGGTCTCGTGATGGCGGTATGCCTGCTTACTTTGCGTATGTCAGCCCTACCTATCGAGTACCTACCCGCTCCATCATCCTCACCGTCTTCCTCGTCTGCGCTCTGAACCTTCTCAACATTGGCAACACCTCCTACGTTGCTTTCGGTGCCATTACATCTCTCTCGTCTTTGGCTCTGTACCTCAGCTACGCTATCGCCATTGCCAGTATCATCTACGTTCGTCTCTCCGGATCTACTATCAAGCTTGGAGAGTGGAATCTTGGTCGCTTCGGCCTTCCCGTCAACGTCTTTGCTCTTGTTTATACCCTCTACGTCATTATCTTCCTCCCCTTCCCATCAACTCTCCCAGTCACTGGTGAGAACATGAATTACTGTGGTCCGGTCATGGTAGCCGTCTTGGCTATCGCTGTGGGGTTGTGGTTTACACATGCTAGAAAGCATTGGAATGGCCCCAACTTGACCATTCTTGAGTTTGTCGTTGCTAACGCATCTGAATGATCATGAGGATGAGGTCTTAAGTATTTACAAACACAAAAGATAGACAATTGGACCTTCTTTGACTAAATTCTTTTCCAACATTGACTGGCTTCCCCTCACTTCTTTACTGCTACGTAAGGTTTGCAGCTCATGGCTCACTGCCGCTGATGTCTGTCCCCGTGTGAAGTAATTCTTTCTACTCATGATATCATGCTTCTCTCATTGGATTGCGTTAGATTATCTCCTATGCAACATTTAGTCTCTGCCGAGACATGCCAATCTGCTTTTCCGACGGTGAGGTCATTTTTCCTCCCCGTGCATATTGCAGCGGCATAGAGCTTGAAGGGGTATCCCATTTTGCACCTCGAAGAACGACTTTTTAGCTTTTGAGTAGATGCTAAATAGAAGTGGAAGTGAATGGAACCTGCTGAGGCGTAAGTAGATGCCAAAAGAATAATGCTTTTCAAGGTCTTGGAATTGGCATTTTGCTGTGTTCGAGCAGATGCGAAAACGCAATTGATAAGGAGAAATCGTGAAGCCACATCAGATTGCCTCTGCTAGTCTAAAGCACCACATAAATCCTTAAAGTACTCTCTTTAGTCTCGCAGGATGATCTGGAAGTGATCTCACAAACGATTTGAGGCATTCTTCCTCGTTTAAAACGAAAGATGCTTAGATTTAGGGTAGCTAGCTTAAAATCGCGTCCCGAGCCGAGACGCGATTAGCAACCCGGCGAAATACCGGGTAAACAGCAGGGATTAGCGGGGGCTCCCTCCATCCGCTGAGTGCTTCAATAGCCAGCATTTTTTGATGCAATATGTTAAGAACGAACTGGTGTACTATTGGATCTCAAAAAGAGACTTGCAATATCAGTCTCCTCAAGCTGAATGGCCTCTAAGATTGCTCAACCCATGCTTCAGCTGCCATCCGGCCATTCCGTAACTATTTAGTAACTAACGACTGTTGGTGCTATCGTATCTGTTAGCGTTCTAACTATCTTTAGCCAACCATGATAACAGGTCTGTTAGCCAGGGTCCATACTCAACCAACAGCTGTAAACTAACGACCAACACTTCTTGGCACATTCCAGATCAGGTCTCTGTCCCATAAATGACCGTTCTAGAACACAGCGTGATCCATCGTAATGACAGCACTGTAAGCGACCAAATGCAGGGGCGCGTAAAATCTTCCTCTTCGGTTCCTCGCTAAGCGAAAATGATCAGAATGCCAAGTAAAGCGCTCCAGTGATGCAATGTTGTCTTGATGGGAATAAGCAGAGACGAGTGATGATGACCTTTTCAAGACTGTGCCGCATATCATCACCAGGGATAGGTTCATTGGCGCTGACGTTACTCCGTACTTCTCGTAAGTGGAACATTCAGCTGCAGTTGGGACTGCGCAAGATGCACGCTCGGACTGATGTTGCCATCACTGTCATCTGACATTCATCCTACTTGCCAGGGAGTTGGACTCGTCACTGCTGTTTCAGAACCTTGAACAGAACATCAACACGCGTCGTACTCTCTGTAGATCACAGTCCTGAATACTCGAGTAATTGATTTTACGGTTACATTGACAATTAACCATAATGGAGAGTTAGTCGAAGAATTGTACTGCTAGTACGCGTCGGGTGTACGGTTCGAGTGCTGGTCCCATCTGACCAATGTCATCAGAGATCCCTGTCTCAGACTTACGATAAATCCAATTAGCCTCACCAAAGGGTCCTCCATGACTCCACATCGCAACCAACCAACACCTCCATTTCCGCTTGGTAGTCCTTCTGGGCTGCGCCGCTATTGGAAATGACACGAAATGGAGACAGTAAGCCCAAACCCAATTTCCCAATTCTTACAAAAGGTTGTCTTGGCCCCAAGAAATCCATCAGCCAACCGTTCTTTCGTCCCGTCTCTTGTATCCACTGGAACCAACGACAAAACAGTTCATAACGATACCGCGCTCGATAATATTTAAGATGGACGTCATTACTTTCGATCGACTCAGCCGACAAAAAGGCATCATCACTGCCATGGTACTTCTTGTACTTGTTGGCCTTGTCATTCACATCTACGCCCTCACATTCTCGCCAGCTTATGGGACTATGAAAGTTGGACGAACCTTTATACCTTCGACTGCACGACCTTTCTAAGTGCACAAAGATATGGCGCCAGATCAGTGGACGGCCGCAAAGGTCTTATGGTCAATCAGCCGGATGGTAGAAGCGGCGACAACTTGGACTCTTGTTAATGGACTGTCGGCGACGGTAGATCTGACGAGGTCAGACTCAACAGAGTGGAATATCGAAACGAAATCTACGATAAATAAAGAGGTTGGCAGAGTTGGAAGACAAGCGAAGGCTGCAGACCATGTCTGATCACTATATGCGCCACCGTCTACAGATCGAACCTCAACAGTCGAAGCCTCTTACAAACGAACAAAGTGCCGAGCCTAGCGAACATCGATCTTTCTTACCTCAACAAGTCCTTGAAGACACAGAAGGGCATCACTCCAGCATCACCCCACGACGGCTGTTCCCCGAAGAAATCGCATCGACGGACGCCGCTGAGGAGCACGAACACCACGATGGATGTTTGGTACTCTTTGCACGGCAGGACACTGCTTTCGGGTCGCCTGAAACTTACAGACTGGACCTAATGATTGTTCGGAACATTGAAGATTCTAAAATACAAGCGTGATGAGCGCGAGCAGTACCAGACGAGCTTCAAGTACTGCAAGGATACAATGAGTGTTTTCAGGAAACCGGACACAGCTTAGGCATGCGTGGGTCAGCTGTTTGTTCTTGGTTCCTCAGTCAGCATGGATTAGTATATCAGCCATGCCTGGGAACTTCATGAACTAGCATCTCGCATTGGCATTCTACGAAAATTGGAAGATGTAATCATAATAGCGCAGGCAAAATCCTCAGGCTGGATAGTCACTGCATTCTGGCTCTGATCGAACCAGAAGAACTTACAATGTCACAAAAGCAACGCTTCAAATATAAATATAGTATTAATATTAAGTACTTCTCGGCGTGGATTCGTTGTCTGATCTAAACGACACGCTTCTGATGCTTGATATATCCGAAAATCCATGAAAGACACCCAACTCCGGGTCATACAGCCCGTTAGACATGCCTGATCTCCGAGACTCCCGTTTCTTCGATCTTGTTTCGGTGAGCCTTACTCCTGGAAGGAGGACGGCTGGTAAGCTGATTGGTGCTCGTGCTGACTCTTCTGTTGTTGAGAGTCCTGGAAGAAAGTGACGAAAAATGGGTCGTAGCATAGGGAGGCAAGCTACATTGTCTGTCAGCGACGGACCTTGATGGAGTGTAGGGAGGTCAGTCCTTACCAGAGAAAACTGCCATATTTATTTCGACGGCTGCCCACATCATGTTCTGTGCCATGTCTTTCGGAATGTCGTCGGTTCGAGGGTTATATAACTTCGAATGCACCAAAACAAATATCGACGCGACGCATACTCTACTCGTAGTTAGACCAAGAATTTCAGAAGCAGAGGTTCAACCTACATGGTTCCAGATGTGAAAAGTCCAACAACGGCCAACTTTTGCGATAACGGTAATGTCATCTTCATAACTTCAATGACGGGTAAAATCAAGATAACACAGTCCATAGTCGTATGTATAAGAATTGTAGCAAAGAAGAAATTCGCCTCATTAAACGGGCATTTAGCGCCCTGTATGCTCTTATCCCAATATGCTCGAATCGGCACGCAGTGAAATATGACCATGAAAGTCCGAATAGTTATCCATATGGTCACAGCAACAAGCAAGATAATGATGGCGTATCGAATCGAGGTGAACTGAAAGACGCGCCAGTAGAAGCATAGAATACTGAGCTTGCAAAATGCAATCGACGAGGCGTAGAGAAGTTCGCAGATCCAGAGTAAAAGTCGCGATCGGTCTTGAACTCGGTTCGCTTCGATTGGGTCTGCGATCGTGAGGATGGATTGGCCGAGTTTGTAGCTATGCGTCCCTGGGTAATGTAAGCGACTGCGGTCGGATTTGGATGATGTCGCGCACAGTATATCGTGACTGAACAGTAACTTGATACAAAGAGCTGGGACGAACTGTTAGCACGTGCGTACTGGTCCCAAGCAGTGATCAAGCCAATCCTACCAAAGCGACTATAGCGAAGTAATCGTCGAACCAAAGGTTCATTTTCGTCATTCGTCGCGCCTTGAGTCGCAGACTGAGGGCCAGAAAGGCCGCGACCCAAGTGATGCTGATAGCTGCATAAATATCGGGCTGCAGCCCGGCCATGACGCGGAGTCCGTCCCCGTACCGCTCACTTTGTGTCTGTCTACAACAGTCGCAAGATCATCTTGGTCATCCAAACTGCCCAGGACAATGACGAGATGAAAAGAGGAGAGTCCGTTCTTCTCTCTGCCTTGGCCGTTTTACGAGCGGGGAACCATAAACAAGAGGGGAAAAGGTCATCATTTGTCTTGCGAAAAAAGCCTCGCCGTTTGGAGGCCGAGCTCTCGGGACCAGATTTAAAGGTGCCATCGCTGGTGGAGGAAAATCTGGGGTTTAGGGCCCGTTATGGTTCTGGGATCCACTGAAAGACGGAGTTTGAGAGCGAGTGAGGTTTAGCCCATATCGGATCGGAGGGGAACCCGATGGCTTTTAACGTTTACGAAAGATACGAAGTGGTTAATATCTTGAGAGTCTGGACTATTGCTTATAATACCATACAATTTTTGTGGCTTTTTAATGGTTATAATGATGCTTGTTGAGAAGGATTATTATCGACGATCAGTCAAGATGATTCTCGAAGCTGAGGCCGCAGCATAATACTCTCGCGATTGCGAAGCCTATGTCGGCTGAGCCACCAGTGATCAGGACTGTCTTGCCTGACTGGCTCACCTTAAGACGGGTAGGTGGGAGACTTGGGTATGAGTTTTTGTGGATCGTAGGAACGCGGGGTGGTGCTGTCATAGATGGGTCGTTGCCAGCGTTGGGAGGATTTGAGGCTATGACAGGCTAGTCTTCCTGAGAGGTGCCGGTCAAGGTTGACAGATAACCAGACATATATGTTAGTAATCTAGTAAATACTTTAAGCTCCGTACATAGCACTTCAGACATCGAAACTTAGGATGCACAAGCCCGTACCCGCGGCAGATCCGGCATTTCCTCCGCATTTCCTCCGCCATCTCCGCTAGCGTCTGGGACATGGCTTGTTATAGGCGGAAGACAGACTCTTCAACGCTACGGTATACGGAAAGGCTCAAGGCACAACGCAATTGCTCTACTTTTGGCTTTGTGGGGTATCCTTCGTCGACAAGGTGGAAGCTTGCCTGCCCCGGGGGACTGGCTCCGGTCGTGGTCTCACGCCCTCCTACTCAGCCGTCTTCCCGCCGCAGTGGATATAAACAGTACCACTGCCTCCACCGTAGAAATCACTGACGATGACACTATTGCATCCAGGGTGTGAAATGGCAAAGGTCGTTGACGATGAGGTTGATGTCTTGTAGCGTGATCCGTACTCATCTTCCAGACCTAATCTAATCTACCGAGCCCAAGCTACCGGATAGTCTTGACCGTAGATCACCCGTAATAGAGTTCTTTCCTCCGCATACCGCCCGCATATGGAAAAAGTCGCGCAAGTGCAAAGATGGGCGTTTCTGTTAAGATACAGGAGAGCATAGAAGATAAGAAGCTTTGCCACAGTTCAATCACAGGCCTTAAGCACCATGATGCTGGTTCTAGATACGACTGGTCATTGGAACTTGGACCTCACGGACCTTGATCCAGACGACGTAGTGGCTATGCAAAGACAGCTGCCCTAGCACTCTTGTCAACTCGGCCTACACTCAGTTGCGAAATTGGCGGGGCCTGACTTGCGTATCGACTCACTGTGCCGAGTGCTCGCGATGAACCTTCACTAATGAACCCGACACAATTCAAGTCTGGTATCGAAAGAGTTAAAATATTGAACAGTAGTCTATGGATATGGCCAATCTCCAGCACCGTATTACTCTTGCGGGGTTTCAGATGCCAAGGGAGTTGGCGGAGTTGGTGGACTTCGTGGAGGCTGACTGCAACATCGGCTCCCTTAGTCTCGGCGTTCGGGGTAAACAAAGTGCCGAAATGTGATATATGCCCCAATGTACCTGGGATGTAATATTTCTCTTTGAATGCAACTGTATTTCTCGATGAAGCTCTTGTCCTATGCCTTATCTCAAGTGATATCTTGCTTCACTTCTAATCAAAGTCAGCAGCAAGTCGCTCAATCTACTGCATCAACCATGGTCCCTTTCAAGGTCATCAGAGCCTCAAACTCGAGGATAACGGCGAATGTTGCGCCTAGAGTCGTCGTATCGGCGGGAGGAACATCCGGCATCGGCAAAGCCACACTGATCCAACTCGTGTCTCTAGGTTTGCCCATCAAAGTCTACGTCCTCGGTCGTAATGGGGCTACGCACAAGCCTTTCCTTGACCAGCTTCGTCAGTCTAATCAACAGGCAGAAGTCATTTGGCTGGAAGGACAAATATCTCTCTTGGCCGAGACGAGCCGCCTCTGCAATGAAATCAAGGCGCGTGAAGAGAAGATCGACCTTCTACTTCTATCGACTGCGTTCCTACCTATGGGGTCACGCCAAGGTGCGTTAAATCCGCAAATACGAGAACGCGAATCAACTCTTATGCGTTCAGACCACGACTAACATTCTTTAAGAAACAAGCGAAGGCATTGAAAAGGCATCTGCCGTCGGGTACTACAGTTTCGCATGCTCATCATAACCCACCTTCTACCTCTCCTCTCCGCCGCAGCCGCAGACCCTTCCAACGCCTACGGCCCCCGTGTAGTCAACATATCTGGTGCGGGCAAAGAGTCGAGCAACATCTTCCTCGACGATCTAGCACTGAAAGCACCAGGGCACTTTGGTTTTGTGAACTACCTGATACACACCGCAACGATGACGAATCTTACGATGCGTAGGTTAGCCGAGGACCCCGCCAACAAAGACGTCGCCCTAATCCACCACTTCCCAGGCGCTGTTGGGACGGATTTAATGAAGTATCGAGACTCTCGGGCCGGAAGCTGGCTGGACAACTGGATCGGCACTATTATAATGAGTATCGTTGCAAAACTCATGAAGCTGCTGTCTACTACTGTCGAGCAAGCTGGCGAAAAGTGTTTGTACCTGAGCACGAGTGCTGCATACGGCGGGAAGGGAGTCCCACTGAGTGAGAGTCAGGAACGTGCTTTGGCGTTGAATAGAAAGCCAAGCGGTTCACTCTTTTCCATCAACGAAAAGCTGGAGCCTATATGGAACGACAAGGTTCTTGGCGAATTGGAGGATAAACATGCACCTGAAGTTGTCTGGAGATGGACCGAGGATGTATTAAAACCTTACCAGTGACCAAAAGTCCCAATTTCATGATCTTTTTAAGTTTTCCTTTGTTGCGTTGGCTCTTTTCGGGTACCCATTTATGAAAAGGAATTCTACATCCCGTCAAACTATCTATAGTGCCCTGGATTCCCTGGCTTAAGATATCCTCTTTCATTTACTTATGCATGAGAATTGAATTTTTGATCTCATTATCAATTTGCTGTTACAGGAAGATGCGCTAGTGCCTTCTGAACAACTAACATCTTGATCATATCAGACCAAACATTCTAGAATCAATCAAGCTTACTGCCCCAGATTATGTAGCAGAACCTCATCATATCTATCAACATACGACCACAAGATCTTAATCTTCTTGTCCTCAACGACAAGCACGTCGCCACCTTGAATAACTGGTATCTGATCGTGGTCTTCCTCACTACCCTCCGGCACAACCTCCCAACGAGCGGTGGCCATATTCTGGCATACGCTGGCTCCTCCTTTAGCTCGATGCGAGTACCCCTTCAACTGGTCCAGTAGACTGGACGATCTTTTGAGCAAGCCGTCATGGCCGTGATGTGTAGAGCCGTCAAAGTCGAACCAGACGATACCAGAGGCAAATATCTCCTTGATAGCGGCAAGACGTTCTTCAGGGTCGGTGTAGGAAAAGAAGTTGATGTCGCGTTGGATAAGAGAGACCATAACCTCTTTGGTTTCGTGACTTCCCACAGAGATATTGATTGGATTGTTCGACATGGTTGACTGAGCTGCAATGGCTTTAAATGATATGGGTTTGAATGGATGAATGATCTGTATCAGGCTTGAGGTAGAAGATATGGTAGGCTCTTGGCAACTGTCTTTGTAGCTTCTGTTATTTGTTCATTTGTTTCCCCTGGATGCAAGGAAGCGTCTTATATGTAGATTAGTTTTATACTTAGCCAAGATGGAACTGAGCTTATGATTACTGGAAATGGCAAAGTCCATGGCTTTTCACCGGTCGCGACATGGCTACTCATCCGGTTAGAGCATCTGCACCACGCTTACGAACTGATTAATAGTTGAAGCATATGACATCTCAGCAAGAAACATTACGAACGTGCATTGCTTATCAACTTTCCTTCTTCAGGCCGCGAATTTTGCAACATGTAAAGGAAGAATTAAAAGGTGCGAAGCCCTACCAGTTTGTGAGTCCGTGTCTATCCCAGACTTTGTTGAACGGAGAGTAGTGCGCTCTGTAACGTCTCATTTCCCTTTCTTCTCGATCTTTGATCAGTACATTATGACCAGGATAAATTTTGCCGCTGCTGATGGGAGGAGAGCTGGTAGAGGGTTCAGCAAGTGATCGGATGCTTTATGTCAACTTCTGAAAGAGGAAGATTCGCTATAACAAGGCCATCCCTTGCGCTCACTTTTGTAAAACACTGTACTTCAGCAACGATTCCCTTATGTAATTGATTCACTATGACTGTACTTCAACTATATCATCCATCTTTACCCTCCATTTGCATTACGAAGATAGAACAATATCATCTACACTCCCTCGAAACCAGCACCCGCGACATCTAAAATCACGACTGCTGCTTCAATCCTTCAAGAGCGTATTCGCCAAATGCGAAACGCCACTTCAATAAAACAGAGCCGCTGAGGGTGATTCTGTAGGATTGCCAATGTAGATGAATTTACATGAATGCGGGCAGTCAAGTTATCGACTTCGCCTAATGGATTGAAACTCACTTCGTGGTCAATCAATCATGGACGAAGTTTAAGCTGCAGTCGCATGAATGTCAAGGATTTTGGACAATCGTTGACAACTACCGCTAGTTGACCTGCAGCTACGATTCTGGGCCCGCGGACGAAAGAAATCTCCCCGCGGCGCTTCCCCGCCGGAACACTTGTACTTGTGTGTGCAACGCAACAGCGCTGGCAATCAGAGCCGGCGGTAACCAGTGGCTTACTGATTTGATTCGCCCTGGCATTCAAAGAATCGGAGTGAGATATCAGCACCTTATTTCGTCTTCTATTGCTGCATGGACCAGTCATAAATAATTTGAGCCATTCAACATCTGATAACGAGTTGACAAATTACGTCGCGTGTCTTGTTATTGAGCTGTAAACAGCAAGACGCTCTCTGATTGGTCAGATTGAACCTACTGCATGAATTCTGTAGCTTAATAAGGTCAAACCGACCGCCACCTTCAATTGAAGAAAACAAGGCTCTTTCAATCAAAGCTGGAATGCTCGTTGTGACTAATCTACGCTTTGTACAACACACAGGCA
>JAAQPG010000715.1:0-11071 GCA_013186905.1 Fusarium udum
GGGCGGTAGACTCAGGCTAGAATTCGTGGGTGCGGCTATGGGTTTGGCTTGACCCTCCAAATGCCCATCCCATCCCGTCCCGTCCACCGTCCAAGTTCAATTGGATCCTTCGCGGGGCCCGCCCACCGCGGCTATGCTGCCCGCAAAGCCCTGGCTGAAGCCATCTCCTCTCATCCAGTTTGGATGAGGTGAACTGCATTGACAGTAGCAGGTCCATCTTCGAAACGTCCCTGACACTTCTCGGAAAGTCGATCCGATGAGGAATCCTACATGCGAAGGAGACAGGGTTAATCAGCCAAGGTCAACATCCAGCCACTCAACACCCTTGTTACCCTCCGCCCGTATATGGTTCAACGTCTAGGCAAAGCATATCATGGCGTTGAACTTTGTTAGTTGCAGAATGGCCTACAAAGGAGCCATGTACTCTATCTTCTGTCATGGTAGGGGTTGTTTGAGCTGACAATTCAATACTTGTCTCTTTTCTTTTTTGTCTTCCTTTCCTTTTTTTTTTTTTTTTTTTTGTACACCAATTTGCAGATCTTCAAATGCCCCGCCTACTCCGTATCATCCACGGGTCTGAGGTGATGTCGTACATTCTCACACATGCAGTTTTAAATCCTTAAATCCAAGAATTTGCTACGTTTCTGCATCAACGGACCGAAGTCTACGTAGCACGTTCTGTCTATAAATACAGTCCCGAAAATTGCTATGAACAGGGAATATAATATACCTGACACCATTGGATCCAATTGAGTTTCCGAGCATTGGAAGCAACTAGGGTTTCGCTATTTCCGGTTTCGCATGTAAGTGCCTTGATAGCAAACAGATTTGCCCAAATATTAAATTCTACCTTGATGCATATGACCCACAATACACTGACCTTGGATATTGTTTGTGAACGGTGACATGAACTATCCGTAGTGCCATTTGATTTACAACATTTTCGACAGGCAAATGGAACTCAAGACTAGGCTCTTTATGCCGCCCACTTATCAGTCTCCCGCGAAATGCTAGTACTGTACCTATTTGCCCATCGTGATATGACCTGACACTAATGCAGGTCCTTCCATCCACCGTCCTGGGCGTTGCCGGCTCCTTGCCCCGGGCTCGACTGCATCAAACACAATGATCTCTAGCCCTAGGATCCATCGTGATGTGGGCACGACGCTAACTAAGGATCTGCAGGTAACTGAAGAGGTTGTTTCAGGTTGGGCAGTGGAAGGTAAGAACACCGAAGCTTTTGAGGCACATGTCCTCCAAAATAGCATCCGTGCCGCTCTTAGACACCCGCGATGCAGCTTGAGACATAAACAGATATTTACTAATAGTTGGGTGGATTTCAGGTCCAAGCGTGGCTGATCAAAAGGCATCGCATTATCGCAGCAATGGCTTGATTATCACGATTCCTCACTTTTCGACCCTGGCAGCAAGAATCACCCAAAAAGCCGAACTTCAAGCCTTTAGCTGGCCTGTGTTGCAAAGGTTTTCGCATCTTCATTGTATTTTAGGCTTAGTACGCCGACATGGTTTCCAGGAACCCTGACCCTGGGAAATGTGTTTCATACTGGGGTTGCTGGCCTCTACGCACTATTAGACTATTTCAAGATCCGGGCGACTACGGAACAGTATCAAGCTCACGCCTCCAGATCGACAAGTGTCCTCAAACGACATGCCACGGAAGAGAATACATTCGACAGTGTGCAAATTGCTACCTTGTCCCGTGGCCTCGATTCGTGGTCTTGCGCCTCACGGATTCATCAGAGGCCGTAAAGGGGCGTGTATCATCTGCAACGTAGATCGACTCGTTACCACAGAACGCCGCCCAGCAATTGACAAACCGCCGCGTTATCAGTGAACAATCAATAGTACAAAGAATCGAGGCCAGATGGTCCTTCAACCTACTGCATGCCGGCTGATCCATGACATACATGCCAAATCTCTAAGAAGTCATCAGAGGCCCAGAGTAAACTTCTCAGGGCTTCTGATGATCAGCCGTCCCTCAGCTAAGTTTGTTTGACGTTAACTTCCAGGGATGAAGCTCGTTGAAAACCCACTTGCTAATCATCACAACGAAGATCGGCACATGTGGAAACCCCCCAAGATCGATCAGTTACAAACAACCTGACACCTGGTCCATCACCTGCACCTGCGCTTCGGTGAGCGCATTTCAGCAGACAGGGTTTGCACGACGGTATAAACGCCAACATTCCAAATTGAAGCAGGAGTAGGGGGAGCTGAGGATCCAGGAAACAGTCCTAGCCCCTCGAGATGGGTGGTTGATCCAAGCTTCACACTTCCTGGGCTGCATGCGTGCGCCTCCAGCGGCTTCCTGTGTAAATACTTCCATGAAAGTTCAGCTCATCCATTGGAAAGGGGCAAATGTGCTCGCCATCATTCGTTTCGGTCGTACCCTCTTAGTTTTCTGGACAATGAAGAGCCACCGCTTCTCCTAGATTCGTTTTGACCCCTCCCCTTTCCGTCCCCCTTCCGACTCTTGGACAGCATTGCAGTAGGGCTACTCTGGAGATGGTATCTAAGAAGATACAGTGAGGCGATTACTGCTTTGATGTCTTTGGGAGCGGAATGCCACAATGGCGATGTGTCTGTTGGCCAAGTTTGGGTCTCTCATCACTCACCACTTGCGTTGTCAGCGCCCTGCGGTCATGTTTTTGTCCATAAAGCAATGTTAATAAACGCAAGCAAGCTGCTTCTTCAGCTTTGCTAACTTTGCTAGCTTGGCAATAACGGATCGTTAAGAGTCTGGTCGCGTGTGCACGTTAGTTACGTGAAGTCCATTTTCCCTCCCAAATGCCCACATTTGTCATCCGATCCAGCTTTTCCATGGCATGGAACTTCCCTGTGGAACACCGGGGACCATTTGTATAATGAGATGAGTCGAAGCAATCGATCCTCCATTCCTTTGACAGGGACGAGAGTAATGGTCTGGACGACAAGAAAAAGTTGAGTTCCAGAAAAGCGGGCGATTTCCATTGTGTTTCATCAGAGTATCGATTCGTCTTTTGTTTGTTTCAAGAGCGTCGGGACCATAACCAGGCGGGAGGAAAGCCGTTCGCCTACAAGTCCTGGTCATTAACGCATGACACATATATGCTTGATCGCTCGATATCGAGATTGAAACAATATACCTTGCTCATATCTACCTGATCTAGTGCAGTTATATGCGTAGGTATGCTTAAAATCAACTTATGTCCGCGACATAGCCGAACATGGCCCGCTCTCTACACCAGGAATGCAATTACAGAAAGGAAAGCGATATAATATTTCGCACATCATATATGAGGAGGCCGTTTGAGCATTGTATCTCACATTTCTCAGGAGTTTGTTATCGAGTCATGCAATTGAGTAGTGGACCAATGGAGTGTCACGTATGATAAATCCCCTGAGGATGTCCAAAGCTGACCACTATAATCTTGAAGACGAATTTACTAGGAAAATATACATGTGCCCTCAGGCGTTTCACTCAGACTGCTTTCAGCATATTCCTAATCCAATCAATATAAGAGTTGCCCCCTCATTGTGACTCTTGTCAAGAAAGTAGAGATTCAATCTTGAAGTGGAAAGCCACGATAACAACCACTTGATGCATCACCATCACGAAGACGACGATTTCATGGCCGCAACCAGAACAACAAGCAAAAAAACATACAACAGCAGGTATTCGCTGGTCGTCACCGACCCAACTACTAATCCGCCCCTTGCAGGCTTGTCTATGGGGGAGCGGACGTGACCCCGAGTTCTCTGATAGGTATGGTCGTATGTGTCTGAGTGAGGGCATCACCAGATCTATAAGGTGGTCATTATCAAAGATTGTTCGGCACGGCTGTCCCTTCGGAGATGTCACGGCACATAAAGAGTTGCTAAGAAGCATAAACTAAATAACTTCCAAGAGTATACCTAGATTATAGCAAAAGGTAGGCAGCTTTGCAGTCTTTACTAGCCTCCATAACCCAAAGCTTAAGACAGAAGGTTTTAAGTATTTAGTTATTTAATTACATGCTGCTTACAAGAACCACATTACCTTTTAAGGCGGATATAAATTAACTAAAAGTCTAAGAATCTAAACAATTGATAAGATTTTAACTTTATTTACATAATATAAAGCTACTTGGATTTTAGAGCTACTTAAAACTTGAAGCATATCTCAATCTCACAAAACCCGGACTTTCTGTGGTTTGGATTCCTCCAGCAAATATCATTAACAGTATAATACGAGCGAACACCCCTACCAATTATATAATAGCCCCCGAAAATGCCCCTACAAAAAAAGGTCTTAGCTGAAACCCATTCGGCCAACGCGATAAAAAAGCCCTACAGGCACCATTCAGCTGGGCGAGAACTCAGCCACTGCCCCTGACACGGACACGGACATGCACCATTTGACTCAGCTTTCAACAGTATCTACCTAAAGTATTGGTATGAGTCTTGTGATGGGATGGCCCCCAATAGTTGAAGATGGCGCGTCGCACTCAGCCCGACAATAAATAGAATAACAGGGTTGCAACTCACAGCCTCGGTGAGAGGAAATGATTGCTCACACTCGTCACTTATTAGTCTAGGCAGCGCAATTGTCGACAGCCTCGTTCTGATTCGAGCGGCCATTTATACGCCGATCAGCCGCGCATTTCTTGCAAGGTTGCTTGCTTGCTTGCTCGCTCGCTCGACTTAGCTCTTGTTCAGGGATTCCCCAATGTTTGGAACGACACCACGTCTATCGAGCTTCCCCATTTTCGACGACACATCATGGTGAGTCTCACTGCTCGAATGGAACCAGTCGAGCCTCATTTACAGCGTGCAGCAGTTGACTAACAGTGGCCGAAATAGGGGTCCGGGAACCGTTCAGTAGCCCGCTACGAGACAACAGCGGTATACACTCATCCAGGGGCCAAAGTTGACATTGTTCTTGTCCATGGGCTCAATGGAACGCCCGACAAGACATGGACGGCCAAGAATGGAACTTTCTGGCCTCTGGACCTATTACCAGTTGCACTCAGAGGCGCCCAGGCTAACATCCTCGTCTATGGGTATAATGCAGACGTCTACTCCAAAAAGAACAATCAAACAGCCAGCGACAGCTTCATTCACCAGCATGCGCAGAATCTTATAACAAATCTGACCCTCCATCGCCAAAGCGAAGGCACATTCAAGAACCCCATCATTTGGGTATGCCATAGCCTTGGGGGCATCCTCGTCAAACGAGCTCTTCTCTACTCATCTGATGTTCGCGAACCTCACCTTGAGCATTTCCGATCCATTTTCGTTTCGACCTTCGGCCTGGTCTTCTTAGGAACACCCCATGTTGGCTCAGATGCAGCTACTTGGGGTCTCATTCTTCAGGCCATGTCCGATGCAGTCATACCCAAGAGGTTTTTCGACTCTGAGTCGGTGCTTTTGAAGACTCTTAAGAAAGACAACGAAACTCTGGCGAATATCAACAGTCACTTTTTGGACATATATCAGCGCTTTGAGATTCACATGGTTCGCGAGAATCAGAAGACGGATATCAAAGGCCACAAGTATGCCGTCCTTCCCTCCTCGGAAGCTTGGCCACCTAGCTAACTTCTTTTTTTATAGAATGTTTATTGTTGATGCCAACTCAGCTGGGCCTCAGTTGCCTGGTGTTACTTATTATGGGATAGAGGCATCGCACTCCAACATGTGCAAGTTCGATGGCACCAACTCCCCAGGCTTTCGTAACATTGCTATCACTATACATCAGTGGATTCAAAGGGCCCCATCTGCTACCCAGGAACGATGGCTTGCCGAAGAAGACGAGAGACGAGCCCGTGCCATGGCAAGGGCAAATGAGATTATGTCACCTTACACAAGTCAGACTCAGACACCTGTGCTGAGTCAAGACATATCATCGTTCAAAGGGAAGAAGCCAGTCCTGGAAGGATCATCCTTGGCGCTGCTCAATAGAGATGAATCAATATTCGTTCACCCAGAACGCTTCCGACCCAATTCGCTTTTCAGAGGCCGACAGCAAGAGTTGCGGGATCTTCATACCATGCTCATGGACCGACAGCGCAGAGACCAAGGTACTTCTGCTGTTCTCATATGGTCAGTTCCTGGGGGAGGAAAGACGCATCTCGCCAGGGAATATGCTTTCAAGCATCGTCATGACTACTCATGCGGCGTCTTCTGGGTACGCACAAAGACTCCTGAAGATCTCGAAGATGGATTCTTGAGGATTGCAAAACATGCCATGTCTCGGGCGGAAATTGATATACAGGACGAGACCACCCTCCAGAATCCGAGCAAGGTGATCCCTTTGGTTCGAAACTGGCTTGATCGATCAGAGCACTGGCTCCTCATCCTGGATGGAGCTCTATATGACACCCCGAATCTAAAGAGTTGCATACCCGATGCCAGAAACTCAAGCCTGATCCTAACATCTACCGACACATCCATCGCAGGAGACCATCACTTTGACAATCCCCAGAAACTCGAACTCGGACCCCTGGCTGATAATGATGCTCGCACGTTGCTGCTTGAGGATATGGACAAGAAGAAACCCTGGACTCAGGATGATCTTGACCGCGCTCTCGAAGTGGTTCGGTTGGTTGAAGGTCTACCACTAGCCATCCATACTGCAGCTGGTCAGATGAAAGCTACCAAAGAGCCACTGGCAAAGTACATTCGATCTTACAAGAAGCGGCCCCGTACCGGCGGGTTGGGGGCTTACAAAGCTGTGCGAGAAAAGCTTAAGGAACGAGGGGAGACAGCAGCGCTTAACCTCATGTACTTACTCGCATTCTGGGGAGGACGGGTGCCGGTCGAGATGCTGTCACTTGGTATGTTATCAGGCCCCCATCACTCCCGGAATGAAGCTAACTTGATAGGCCTGAAAGCACTTGATAAGCGGACGCCTGTGCGTACCCATGACTCGATGGGTAAGCGGAGTCTTAACAAGACGTTCACCGTTCTCATAGCGTTTGCTCTCATCGAGCGTGACGAGATAGAAGATGTCCCATCGGTGAGCACGCCCGGCGAGACCATCCCTAGTTCAAGACCAATGGAGCCTCTCGATGTGCTCAAGATCCACGGCATCGTGCAAAGCTTCTTTCTTGAGGCCTTGAAGAAAGACGGACAGTACAACTTTTGGCTTGAACGTGCTGCCGCTGTTTTCCTCGAGTCTTTCGACCGGGGAGATAGTCGTGCCAAGAACAATAAGGAGATGGGCATTCCAGATGACTATCGAAGGTATGCCACCCAGTGCCGAAGGATTTTGAAGCATCTTGAAGAGGTCGATAGACCGAGCCTAGAACTCATGTCCGTTGAACAAGCCTTGCAAGGCCGTTTCGAGGATATGCAGGT
The DNA here is from genome assembly GCA_013186905.1 of Fusarium udum. Lineage (NCBI taxonomy): Eukaryota > Fungi > Ascomycota > Sordariomycetes > Hypocreales > Nectriaceae > Fusarium > Fusarium udum. The sequence continues at coordinate 7,339 of JAAQPG010000715.1, forward strand.
CAAAATTCGCACCTTGGCACGCTCAATGACCACAGATTCTGAAGGAAGATGGGTTCGGGGACCTTATGTGTCGGTATTTGAGAAAAGCAACAGTGCTTCTCTGTCAAGCTCTTTTACCACTCCGGATGACGACAACATCGAGGAAGAAAAGCAAGCCCCTTGGGACTTGCGCACTAGTTTCCCTTCTCTGGAAGCAGATAACGATGCACCATATCCTTACGATAGTACAATGCCCGTGCCGGTGTTCTATGAGGATGACGATACTCTAATGGGGAGCGTGGTCTCTCAGCAACGGCCAACAGAAAGACGCTCAAGTGGCAACAGCCCAAGGGTGTCTGAACGCGACCTGAATGATAGTTGGACTTTGGTCAGGGAACCAAGTGGCCCTCGATCAAGGCCACTCTTTGAGCCAGCCGAGCGCGTTATCAGGCCGACAGTCAGAGGCCAGAGCGTGGGGGCTATTCCTCGACCAGACTCTCACCCTCGAGAGATAACTCGTGAGCGTGCTGAAGAAAACCCGTTCATGGGTTCAGGAGATGGCACGATCCCAACTATGGAGATTGCCAACGCAGACTGGCTCACCCATGATCGCATAACAGACCTTCCACGCGCAAGTCATTCGGATACATCTCTCGATGCAGATATCGACCAGTGGGCACCGGGTCTGCCTGTTACCAGTCACTCAGTAAGCAGCCTCAGACCTATATCTCATCATCAGCAACCAGCATCTTATCATCGCCGTACTCTCTCTACTGGGGAGGTTTTGTCATCTTCGTTGCCAAATAGCCTTGCAAGCAGCACCCTTCGACCACCCTCGTCAGGACCTGAAAGTCACTCGTCTCAGCCCATGTCACGAAACTCCTCCTCCAGATCAGATCAACCTGTCTCGAGTAACCCTCCTGTTCCGAGGTGGGCACGCCGTGTACCATCGGTCACAGCCACAGAGCCCTCGCCACGACGTATCACAAATAGCTCTGACAATATCTCTTTGGGGTATCAATCATGGCAGATGAGGCAATCAGGGCCGTGGAATCCTGAAGGGGCTTCTAGGAGGGAAATCACCTCGAGCCCTAGACCAGATGTGGAGGCGGATGGCGCGGACATGGTGAGATCAGGTTCTGGAGGGATTCAATTTCACGGTCGCATTATTGAATTTGGAAGACTGCAGCCAGCAACTGCGCAACCAGTCTATCCATTAGAAATCAGCGAGTCGACTCACGCTCTGGAAAGCCAGGCTACCGCCACCCGAAGAAGACGGAACACAAATAGCCAACCTCCTGGTTATCCCCAACCAGATACATCACGATAAGAGCTCGGGAGAATTTTATGGACCAAAGGTCCCGGATACAGCCAAATATGTATTATATGATACCTTATTGATTAAGTTTATTGAGACTTCGGTCTGGTCAGAGACTTTATTGTTCATCCTTCTGTGGCTGTTATTGGAATACCAGGACCCCATTTATTGGTCTTTACTAGGTTAAAGCTATCAAATGCAATATATGATGTATAAAAGATAAGGAGTAGATCTAAAAGACAGCGTTACGAGAGGGTGTTTTTAACAATTAACAATACCATCATGACTGGCCTTAGGGTATGTTCATACAAGTATACTGGCTGTGGCACTTCTCGATGGTTTGCCTCTTCTTCATCTGCTCCATCTTCTTATGTTTCACCGTCCCATGCTCATAGAGTTGCTGTTCTAGGCACGCCGTTCTCGGAGACAAGCATCGGGGGTAATTCTACAGGACTGCGACCATTTCTGTAACTCCACAAACGACTCACATCCTTCACACGGATTCCGTGATCGTCACTAGCCTCCTTGATTTTGTTTGAGATCCCATGAACCTCAATTGGCGTTGAAGCATCGCCAGATCCAAATCCCTGCGTTCCAGCCCATGATATTTCGAAGGCTTCTCTCGCGTTGGCAGAGGCACTGCCTTCTTCGCCGGCCTTGATGGCCTCATTCATGAACTCATTGTCTTCATCGGCGCCCACATACTCTCCAGTTTCAGCATCCTTCTTCAGAGGGAACATGGCGTTTAGGTAATGCTGATTCATCTGGTGGCCACCGTGGCGGCCGTCTGCTCGAGAGAACAGTCGCCCCTGAAACCGTGGGAGTTCTCGCGATTCCATCCTGTTTGTTGCAAAATGCAGTACGCCCCATATGGCAACAAAATCTGTACTATTGGCATAGTGCTCCACATGCAAGATACACCTGTCTTTGGCAGCGGAAATAGATCGAGTCGACACACCAGAAGATTCTTTCCTAACCGGATTGCGAGCCTTGAGGGCCAGGTCATCCTTAGCTTCGAGTGGGCTGCTCGAAGGAGAGCCAAAGGAGGACTCAGTAAGAACAGTGCTCATCGCAGATAGGGGCTTGAGACGAGCCAGCATCTGCGAAGACCGATGGCGATGAGGATTGTTGAAGTGATTGGCAGCGTTTCCAAAGGTATAGACCTCGAGTTTAGACATTAGATCTTGTGGCAGCTCCTGGAGCAACCAATCGAGAACTAGACCTCCCTCGATTCCTCCTTGGGAGTGTAGCACGAAGACGACTTTGGATTTGCTTTCATCATAGAGGATGTCTTTGAGAAGTCTGAAACAAATTCTGACATCCCCAGTTGCGTAGCCAAAATTGCGCTGTATCAGACATTCAACGACATCGAATATTATTCCGCGAGTCTGGTTATGAATGCCAAGAATAGGCCGGCCAAAAGTCAGTGCAAGTCGATTCAAGTTTGACTGCATCCAATGTTCTCTATGATCTTGTCAGTGAAAAATACCATGTTGTTGTTCAAGATGATCATACCCAACAGCAACGCCATTCAAGAAAACCCATTGTTCATGGGCGTGCTCAGGCCGAGCCTTGGCGTACTTTTCATCCGATGTATAAGTTTCCTTGCTACCATTGAGAAGCTTACAGATGAGCCAGTTGGTAAACATGAAACCAGCAATACCTGTTGCCGCCATCCAGACTGGAAACACAACAGAGAACGGCAGGGCTATTATGAACCCTAACTGCAGGAAGAAGAGAACCAAGTGGACGACAACGCAGAACACGTTCTGAGGGGATGGATAGAGCTCATCGAAAACCTTGCATTTGAAGGGATAGACGGGCCAGATGACCCATGGCAGTGCCCATACATAGAAAAAGAAATAGTATACGTCTTTGGCGAGAAGCTTGAAGGGAAAGTCGGTATGAGAGTAGTCAATGACGGATTCTTCGCCAATCTGAGAGCGATAGTACTGAGTTGCACCCATAGTGATGATGCTATGGATGTATGTGAGGTTTTAGTAGGTATTCATTGAGTGTCGAAATAGGTGGTAGGTTGACGTTGGGAGACTCGAGGTGTTGGCCTGTCCTTTGTTTAGCTACCTTGGTATTATACTGGTAGTAGGTCCCTACTTAGTACCTAGGTAGTAGGCACTTGGATATGAGCCCGAATATGGAAGCAAGACAACTGACGTTGTAAGAAACCGTCGCGTGACAAAAGTAAAGAACGAAGAGCAGGTGCTTCACATGCAACAAGACTGCTGACGTTCTAAGAAGCAAAAGAACTCTAGCTAGGTACTATATATTTCCACAAGTACCTACCTAGTTTATGTAGGCGGGTTGGCAACTAAAATGCTCAGCCTTGTTCCATGTCGACACCCTCATCCCCAGATTTGGCCCAGGCAACGACGAGTAAGAGGCCGAAATACCATGTCAGATGCCCCCCCCCCCCCCGCA
>JAAQPG010000716.1:0-86735 GCA_013186905.1 Fusarium udum
AAATATAATATAACTAGCACAGGTCAGATTAACATAGATCTAATGTTTAACACTTATCTCGTGAAGTGGTCTTGTAATTGCCGATGAGCTTGTTCTCACTCAGCCGCATCTCAGTGTAGTCATTCAATTGGATCGAGAATTTTGCATGGCTCCATTTCCCCAAAGTTGATCAGGAACTTTTTCATGTTTCCTCAATTATATGGAGATGGAAAAGAGAATGAGAGCATAACTTCCGAGACGCGGTTCAAGATCCACCGCCTCCATCGTCAACTTCCGACCGATATTGACAGATGGATCTGATGTGACGTGCTTGGCCAATGCGGGGTCTTATCGCCACGAGGTCAGCTCCGATAATCCACCTTTACGGATAATGAGACCACTGTCTCGGTAATTAGTTTTGGTGTTTTCCGATTTTCTTGCAAATAGTTACATATTCGACATGACAAACATTACAAGTCCAATCGATATCGGGAGATGCTCGTTGAGGCATCGCGTCGTGATGGCGCCGATGACGCGTTTGCGGGCAGATGAAAATCACGCACCGTTGGATATGATGAGAGAGTATTATGCGCAGAGAGCTTCGGTTCCTGGCACGCTTCTCATTACGGAAGCGACATTTGTATCAGCCAAATCACGGGGGCGTGATGAGAATGCGCCGGGAATATTCACACGGGAGCAGATCGAAGCGTGGCGACATGTGACGGATGAGGTTCACAGCAAAGGTTCCTTCATCTTCATGCAGCTATGGCACGTCGGTAGAGCAGCTCGACAGCATGCCCTGGACAAGGCTGGCCTGGAAATGGTCAGCAGTAGCGACGTTCCCATCAGCGAAGAGTATCCGACACCACGACCCATGACTACAAAGGAAATTTGGGAGTGCATTGCATCTTTCGCCAGCGCCGCTAGGAACGCCATCGACGCAGGCTTTGACGGTGTCGAGATTCATGCTGCCAATGGATACCTCATCGACCAATTCACGCAAGATACATGCAACAAACGAACAGATGAATGGGGCGGCAGTATCGAGAACAAGTCGCGGTTCTGTCTTGAGATTGCGAAAGCTGTTTCACAAGAGATAGGTCCAGATCGGACAGCCATTCGACTGTCACCTTTCAGTACGTTCCAAGGCATGCGAATGCAGGATCCCGAACCGCAGTTCACATACCTGATCTCCAAGTTGAAGCATCTGGAGCTCGCGTACCTACATCTCATTGAGCCCCGTATTGCTGGAAACGTGGACAGGGAGGCCGATGACATGGAAAGCCTGGACTTTGCGCTTGATGCATGGGGATGGGCCAGACCGGTCATTCTAGCTGGGGGTTACACAGCGGGAAAGGCAAGCAAAGCATTGGAAACAATCTTCAAAGATCGGCCAGTTGCGTTTGGGTTTGGAAGACACTTTATATCTAATCCGGATTTGCCGCTGAGACTCGCGAGGAATATTCCCCTGGCGCCGTATCAGAGGGATACTTTTTACAAGGTAAAGAGCACGGATGGATACACGGACTATCCTTTCAGTGAAGGATGGAAGGAAGGACAAACGGTAGAGTGAACGACGGTATAGACTAGAGACTGACTTTTCTGGTACGACATATTCGTTGACGACGCATGGAAGATGCTGGATGTCTACAGAATAAGCAACGCTAGGCCGCTGCATGAGTCCAGGACAGGGGTGACCCAAGATGACATGAGACGAGACGAGGATGGTTATGAAGACACAAGAAGCAGTGTATTCAACTGTCACATCGGGGCATGTTTCTGAATTCCAAGAAGCACATGCACTACCTCAATTCCTGTGCAAGGCTCTATGTAGTTGACTGCTGCCTACAAGCTTAAGCTTTCATGGCATGAGAAGCCGTTTTAATGCCGATAGTGGGGCGGTGTAACTAACGCACGGCCTCAAACATACGATGTGTTGCGCTGTGAGCAGCCNNAATCTACGCTTTGTACAACACGATGCTTGACCAAATTCACGAGTGCAAACAGTGACGTCTCCAACAAAGTGACTGCGCACACAGAAAAACAAATAACAAAATCAAGTGAAACAACTCTTACGTGGCCGCCCTTCTTTCGTGCTCCTGCACCGCCCAGCAAGATTGGGTTCCCGCCGTTGACGCCTGAAGAGTAACACACGTGGCATATCACATGACTCCGCAACCGCAATCTCATCTACCGCTTTAAAATTGCCCGGCATTCGTTTGTGCCCGCACTTCACCATAAGCGACAGCGTACCCTCTCCTCTCTCACCTCACATTTCACTCACATATCTCCCCGGAATCTTCGGCAATGCAGGGCATGTCGTCGTCATCCGCCGACAATGCTTCCTGATGCGACAATCGACAGTGCAGCTGACAAGCTTGCCGAGTTCCGCAATAACAACGTCCTCAACGACATTCTCGACCAATACGCTGTTCTGATCGAAGACTATAAGCGTCTTAAAAGCGATTATGAAGAGGAGCGTGAGGGCAGAGAGCGCTACAAGCAGCTCGCAAGAGGTCAAGAGCGTAATCCCTTTGCTCTCGTAGTCGTCGACGGAGATGGTTACATCTTTGACGAACGCTTCGTCAAAGACGGTGAAGAGGGCGGGAGCAGAGCCGCCAAACAACTCAACGATACTATCAAAGATAGTCTACGCCGCAAAGGTCTCGAATCCTGCGAGGTCATGGTCCGCGTCTACGCCAACCTCACAGGCCTATCAAAAGCGCTCTGCAAAAACGGTCTCGCGGGCGCAGAGAAGCGCTCCTTCTCATCCTTCACAGCTGGGTTCAACCGCTCTTACGGCCTCGCTGATTTTATCGACGCGGGCGAATTAAAAGAAAACGCCGACTTTAAAGTCAAAGCCATTCTGCGCCTGTACGCCGACAACGCCCAGTGCAAGCATATTTACTTCGCGGCCTGCCATGATGTGGGCTACGTATCCGACCTTATCCCCTTTAGGGGCAACCGTGAAAGATTCACGCTTATTCGAACGCCGAGTGTGTTGTTTCATAAGGAGTTTGACAGACTTGGTATGAATGTTGAAGAACTCCCTGGCGTGTTCCGCCATGTGCCACTCACATACGCTTATTCTACTGCGCAAACAAAAACGACTCTTTCGTCGTCTACCAATATCGGCAAAGCCGTCAGCGCACCATACCCAAATTCTACGATCAAAGGAAGCTCGAATGATGGGAACTTGGTTTGCAACTTTTATGTGCAGGGAAATTGTCGATATGGCAGCGGCTGCAAGTTCTCTCACGGCGACAGTAAAACATCCAGTCAGAATAGTACACCATCGCCATCTACAACCGGCACAAGCACAAAGAACTTGGCTGGCGATTGGCGACGGGGGCCCAGCATAACCAAGATTAACATCGAGTCTCTGCCTCGAAAGGATGACATCCCAGATGGATATGTAGCCATCAATGCAGTCGAAGACCGCCTCGACGCTTACCTGCCCTCACCTGACCCCGATGCCGCAAGACGTCTCAAGCTGCTATCGCAGGAGAAGAGATTCTGCAATAATGCCCAGCTGTATAATGCATGCGAGAGCGACAACTGCGGATATGAACATGCACCAATTGATAAAGACCTGCTCCCAGCGCTTGAACACCTCTCACGTTCCGTACCTTGTACACGTGGGGGAGCTTGCCGAAGAGCAAACTGTGTTTATGGACACGTGTGTCAGCGGGCAGACTGTCGCAATCGAGCCGGTGGAAAAAGCTATTGTCGTTTCCGCCCGCGAGTCTGCACCGCAGATTACTCTCCCGTCGACTACGTCCCGGCTGTTGACCAGGCTATGATGTCCCCATCCCTACACTCCGAAGATGTCGATGGGCGCAACGCCGAGAATGGAGGAACGAATCTATGGGGAGATCAGTAAACAACTACAAAGTACAACGGTATACCTGATAGGATGGGTATACACATTAACGAGTTTTGGTGAAGGGGATTATGGTTCTACCTCAAGGGCCTCATTACAGAATGGCTGAGGCTTGAGGGCGCTCATTATCTTGTGGAATAGCCTTCGCCTGTACAATATGGCGAATACGGAAGGCTGGTGATTTTTAATGTTCATTCAACTGGACAGATCAAGGGGATAATTCGGATGAGCCGTATTCAAGAAAATCGAGTTTGGACGTCTTATGAGAAAGGCACTAGAATACGGTACTTGGACAAATATAAATACAAGGATACTATCGGGCTGAACTTGGCATGGGGATGTGAAAACGCGATGGTGTTTGGTCTAAAATCATCCTAAACAATGCAAATATGTAGGTGAGTTCAGTATAACTTGGTGCACTCTTTTTGTTTGGATCGTAGGTGAAACTTCAACTCGAGAGTTTGTAAGACTCAATGATCATGGATATAGAGAAGATACAAGGTCCTGGACCAAGTGAATTCACGTTTTATTATCCTAAATAGTTTTTGTTCTTTATTTAACTCTTATTTCGGATGATCATGTCTCAATGCACCAACAAGAATGCGAGGCTGATAACCAACATGACGAGTTTGCCGAGCACGAGACGCCTTCCGGTTCTTGTGGAACTGTTTTCTGGCGAGCCCAGGAGACTTCTCTCCGCTTTGCATGGAGATGGCAGGTGAGATGTGCTTGATTCGGAAGCGGACAACACCAAAGAATGGAAGTTACTTCCAATACATCTTTCCACGGTGATCTCACAGTAGCTTCCCTTGTGAGGGATTGCGATGAGGCTTCAAGTCCAGCCAGGTTCCAGATCACCAGAATTTGTTCCAGAAGTAGCAAAGTTGACCTACTCTGTGAAGAGTTTTCAACCAAAAGGGTCAAGATCAAGTGTACACTCCTCATAATTTCTCCTCGACACTCACGTAAGCTCTTGAGGTGGACAGAACTGGATCTTGATTGTGGCTTCCAAATGAGTTTACTCTTTCCTTCACGTTACGACAGTGGCAGTCACTGGGTGCCCTCACTGAAGTGGGACGTGTCATCGTCACGGCCACGGTCCTTCCTCAAAGTCGGTCAAAACATTGACGGGTTAACTGACCTTCTTCTCGAGCTCCCAGACTTGACAACTTCATCATTCCAACACACATGGAAATCCTCCTGCTTCATTCACAGCCGTCCCATCCATCGCCAAACTCAAGTTTACAGGCCTTGGTGAGTGAGAGCGTCTTCACTTCATCCACTGCAACCAAGAGCAAGCAGATACGGCTGACCTGGACAGTGCCCCCATGATGCACCCTGTGCCATCGAAGCAAAGTCCCAGCTTATCGAGTCCGAAGCCTAACGATCGACCGACCGGGCACTCGACGAGCAGATGAGCCAACGATCGAACGAAACGAAATTGGTATTCATCTCGACCGAATCAGGATAAATCGAACGGTCGACTGCAGGGCCTCAACCCACAAAGAGGAACGGCCTAGGCGTCGCGATTGGCAATTATGCAGCGCGCCGGTGTCACGATGCCTGATAGCCCCGAAAGCGTGGGCGAGTGGGACAACCTTATTTTTGAAGGATCCTGCGCTTGGTTATCAAAGCTGACATTATGCAGTGCTTGTCCACGACCCCTGACGTGTGCCATGCAAACTTGCAAACGGCCAGAAGAGTCTCTTTAGCACTGAAAGCTGGACTCGGTCGGGGGTTCGTCATCGACCTAACGCGTATCAATTCCATAAGGTTCTTGATCAGAATAGTCTCATAGGCATAGCGCCAGGCTCGGTTGGGATGGGTTCGTCCCTATAGCAATTCGATGCTTCCTTTAGTATTCATCAAAGAATGGGGAAGATGCTGACCCTCTCCATGTTAAAGTGAGAGGGGAGGCGGGCGGCGAAGTCGGACTCTGCAACCTCCTCGTGGTGCCGCCTGGAAACCCGGTCAATGCCGGAGCCAGTGCAGAGACGCAATTCCTTTCCTCCACTTCCTTCAGCTAATTGATTGCATAGAGGTGATTCGGGGTGCCGATTGCTTGTTGACTCATTGATGAACGGGGTCGAAGGCCGTCGCAGGTAAGGTTCCTCCATCCATTAACAAGACCTAAGTTCCCAGGCTAACAGACTAGTTATGAAGCATGCTAGTCCAGAAAATAAGATACCGAGGAGGTGCCCCGTGATCGTATCGGAACGTGTCAAGTTCCCCATAGTGGCACAGCCTAGACTCAGCCTCCAATGTTCTGTTTTCCAATCACTATCCGCGCCGCATGATTGTCCTATTACGTGCTATAAGTGATACTCTTGTGAACTGTGATTATGATTCGTGATTTGGTAATTGTCTCTGTTCTAGGAAAACCTTTTACTTCGCAATCTTGATTATGCGAAACATTCACACATTAGCACAAGAATTCAACAACCGGTCAGACAATCCTTTTATTGTCAATACTTATTTCAATAAGATTATGACCTCCATCAAAGACATTTCATATTGACGGTCGGTAGCCTGGCAAAGCTAATTATTCTGCTGATGATGGATAGGTTCTATCTCATATCGAGCGTTCAAAGTTCGTCCCACCCGAGAAGTCCGATTTCGCAGAAATGCGTATGATGCTGAACACGGCGATGACGATATCCAAAACCAGTCCGGCTATTGCTGATCAAGTCGTTTAACTGCCGCGCAAGCCGAACCGATGCATCACCATATCTACTCGGTGTGTCGCCTCCTGGCTTTACAAACTCCCAGTCATCCAGTGCGCCAGAACAATTGCGCCAGTCGATTTCCAGAAACTTCCTGTCTCTGGCGTAGAATGCGTTGAGCGATCCCCAGTGATCTCCTTTTTCGTCAAAAGCTGGCGCGTTCTTTTTTCTTTTGAGGTTATGATCAATAAGCCATAGCTTTTGGATGTTCTTTAGCTCGAAAGCATTTTCCATCAACTGAATGATCGCTGGAACATCCCGACTATGTAACACGTCCCACCACTCTGGATCATATTCAACTGCAATGTGCTGGAGTCTCTGAAAAGCCGGCCGTTTGGCAACTTTTGCTGTATGTGACCCAAAAGAATACCAATCCACACCGTCTAGTTTGACGGGTTGGAAAACAAACAGATCTCTGCGAGGGAAGACTGTCAAATAATGTGGGGGGCCTCCCTCGAAGTATCCTGTGGAGGGCATCTGAAACACTTTGTTGTAAGGATGCTCAACCCAAACTCTAGAGTTAGTTCGCGCGTACCGCCACCATTCATCAGCAGACCACTGATAGTGGCTGAAATGCTTTTCGATGGCAAGTCGCGACTCTTTGCAGGTATTCCACATTGCACCGTCAATGAGATACGTGGACATGTTCTCGTTCTTGCGGTCCTTGTCCAGGCTGCGGAAGTATTTGTCGGGCGACGGCTCCGACAGTATACCACTGAAGAGGTTGCCATGCATTAGAGAACAGCCTTCAGCCATGCCTTTGCTGTTCTCGTCGCGGTGCCCAAATATGTGAACACCCGGATGATTATCTCGAAGGACGAGCAGCCAGATCATGTCTCGGATCTCCCGCGGAAGATCGGAAAGGTTCGCCATGATTGATGAGAAGTGAGAACTGTAAAGGTGGTTTCTTGGAGGGGAGCGCGGTCTGCAGTGTTGTTGTGTTGAATGCCGATTTCACTGCTGGTGGGGAATTTCTCTATATGAAGCTTCTTAGCAAATGGAATTTGGCCAGAACATTGGGGAGAGCAAGGGTTCTTATGATAAGGACAAAGGCAGTTATACTTTACGGTCTGTGTCATCTGCCACCTACATATGCTTAAGCTTTCCATTGCTAACTGTGTGATTCGTGGTTGAGACTTGTGACTCGCCAGAGTCATCATCTAGGTTTCCCTCTTATCAGCTTTATGATGTAGCAATTGGTCAGTCATTATGGCTTAATGTCTAAGTTGTGAGCTACATGTGTTATTTGCAGTTGAGACTTGTGGCTGAGAGCTTATTCCTGCAGACAGAACTTAGAGACTCGTGACTCGAATCTTAAAGCCACCATGCAGAATTTAATTACTTCATTGTCTACTTGCACAATAGGTTGTATTCCAAATTTGACTGCAAGTTTTAGATGAATATATCAAGAACCTCGAGTATCATGTAAATATTTGCAGTGCCCTGCTTATAGCATAATCAAATATTTATGTTATACTTAGAGTAACATAAGGAGTTTATATTTACTATGCTTAGCCATCTTGTATCTAGTTGAACCTATAACTCGTCCCACCCAAGAAGCCCAACATCAGAGTAAGGTTCAGAATAATTATCTGAAGTGGGAAATGACTTGTCGTAGAGCTCTAACTCCAATGTTCGCAAGAAATCCAGCGACGAACTTAAGCCATTATCTGACTTGTCTTTCAGGCATCCGATATATTCCCATTCCTTTTCGAGATGGTCTGGGTTGTTATGGTCTACCTCCAAAAATCTCCTGTCGCTGGCATAGAAGGCATTGATCTCGCAGCCATCCTCTGCCGTTTCTTTGAACGCCGGAGCTTCTTTCTTTCTTCTCAGGGAGCGGTCAATAAACCAAAGTTTCCAGACATTGGGCCACATTTCAAAGGCAGCCTCCATGATTTCCCAAACATCTTCAATCAGGCACAAAGGCGTTGTCCTTGAATGAGCCTCACTCCACCACCTTGGGTCGTACTCTAACGCGACGTGCCTCACCCCATTAAAACCTTCTGCAGGAGTCTCCATTGAAGCCTCTAAACCAAGTAAGCTCCAATTGACGTTTTTCAAGTCATTGCACTGAAGGACAAAAAGGTCCCGGTGGGGAAAGACTGTCACTGGATGAAGAGGTGTACCGTCAAAGCAGCCTGTTGTAGCCTTTCTGAAGACTTCTTTCGTTCTATCGTGTCTTGGGCGAGTGTATTCGTCATCATGCCTTCGCTTTGACTGTTCAAATCGCCTTTCCATGATAAGCCGCGATTCATGACAAGCTGTCCATAGGCCGCCATCGATCAAGTATGTTGAGATGTTTTCGTCGCTGCGGTCCTCGTTGAAGTTCTCATAGTATCGGCGCCATGAAGGCGCAGCCCAGCTTTCGCTTGTTCTGTCATCGTATCTTAGGAAACGGCTCTCGCTCGTATTCTTCTTTGTCTTGTCATGCTGTCCGAAGATGTGTACACCGGGACGGTCATCTCGACCAGCGAAACTCCAGATCTGATCCCGAAGTTCTTTGGGAAGCTCTGCGAATCTCTCGAAAGAAGCCATGACCTGATAAATTATCTTGATTTGAGAGTGTGCTGAAAACTTAGTAGCGATAGTAAAGTGGACCTTTTGTATTGTGGCTTTGGACAATAGAGAAAATATCCGGAAGAAGAGATCGTGAAGCGCAGCTTAGGATTTGGCATGTTATTTATACCTACCCTTTCGCAAACAAAGTTTCCGGCCTGACTCATACTACTTTTATCTTTCGCGGAGCCAAATTCTGTCACAAATCACAAACCACAACATGGTTCACTCAATGTTTGTTTAGCTAATGTTGGAAGCCTGTTGGGTTATTTATAAATCATCGACGTGCAAAAGTTAACATTCTTTCCATGATGAGGTGGAATTCTTCTTACGTGAAACCACCGGGCTGGCACACAAAAGTAAGAAGCCTTTCATGGTCACTTGGAATAAACCTTAGCTAAGAGCTAATTTTGTCGCACACCTGGCATGGACCTCGAATCACAGCAAGCATAGGTGCTTATGTATCAACATATGTTTTTCACCTTTGTATTGGGGCTGAAGCCTCTTTTAGACCTTATCACCGAACGAGACCAGCAAATCGATTCAATCAATAGCTTGGTTTAGAGCGACCACGCAAGCCAAAAATGAGCTCCATAAACTTTTGGTCGCCGGCTAGGTCGGTTCTCTAAAAACTCCTCACATAATCCGCGGCGTGGACCTCGTGTCAAGTCGAGAAATCTTGCGCACTCTTCCCAGCCATGGTAGCTTTGTTTCAACACAAGTCTAGCCTGAACTCGATTTCCAACTCAATCTGCGTCTATTGGTATACCCACACAAGACTAGAGTCATTGGGACTTGAATACCTTGATGGACCTGACCGCTGATGCTTACATCACACGCCTCACACGAACGATGCAAAATAGCTTGTTGAGGAATTCTTGTTGAGCGCACGTTGGACTTTTGATTCATCGGTTTCCTGATCATTCTGATTACTCGTCCGATCCTTAATAGCATAAAATGTGTACATGGATCGTGTTCCTGGGCCTTGGCATCGTTAGTCCTGCAACTCCTTTACCGAAGGCTAATTGATTCCTTACCTTCCCTCATAGAACCAGAACTGAACACTCGATTCCTACGTCCGGACCACTTTTCGCCCTTGTCGTGTCATGATAGCCACTTGAGTCATCCACCCCTCGGGCCGTAACAGCGATGCTTTCGCTGAACAATGTGGATGAAATGCGAACGTCGCCATGGTCGAAGGTCGAATAATATGCTCTTACTGTGTGTATGCCATGTCTGTGTCACCATTATTGTCAGTTTTCTCAATTCGTGTCAACGTTGTGGCAAAGACTTTACCGAACAATACACATAATCCTCAATCAATACCTCTCTTACTGTGTCCCTTTCCACCTCAGTGTGCGTCTGTGTATTCACTCTCACCAAGAACAAGATCGAGCTCCTACAAGACGTTTAGTGAATGCTAAGGCAAGAGACAGTCTGAACCTCGATGGAGCGTCTGGAAAGGTGTTATACTTGACTATATTCCACGCTGTTTCCTTGGCCATCTCGTTATTGTAACTCTGCTAGTCATTCGTGGTCGTGAAGGTACATTCGTTCCATGATGAAAGCTAGCCATCTAGTGCATCTGGTTTGCCGGTTCGAGTGGTCCCTTGTGAGGCATTCGGTTCGTTCGTTCTGCTTATCCGGTTCGACCGCGGTTTATTGCGTTCCGTTCGCTTTGTGTACCTAGTTTAATAATTAGCTATATTACCAGGGTTCTGGGGATGCTGGGGATGCTTTGATATTGCTTGGGACTCTTGGGACTCTTGGGACTCTTGGGATGTCCCCTGGGATGTCGCTTGAGACGCTTAGGACGCTTAGGACGCTTGGGATATCGTTGACATCACTTGGTTGTTGCTGATGTTGCTGAGCTACCTGGGTTGTTGAGCTTTTTTGGGTCGGTGAGGTAGCTTGTTGACATCGAACTCAATTCCTTTGCTGGTGATAATCGATTCTCAGGAACAAATACTCCTCATTCAGTACTTGAAGTGCTTCGTCGTTCAGTGCTTCGTCGTTCGGTGCTTCGTTGTTCAGTGCATCGTCGTTCAGTGCTTCAGGTGGTCGTTCAGTGAGTCAGGTGGTCGTTGGTAGAAGTAAAATTGCTCAGTTTTGAGCTGTCGAGGTGTAGTGATTGATCCGTCGATTTGGAATTGCTCGGTGATTGAAGACACAATGAAGAGAATGGTTTGCTCCAGATATTCCGAAGACTTGTTGCGTCTCTGCTTTGGCTCCGGCTAAGCCGAATTCCCAGGTGGCACCACGTGGAGGTTGCAGAGGCCGTCTTTGCCACCCGCCAACCCGAAGGTCAGCTCCCCAAAATTGCTTCCTTACAAGATAGGGGTATGTTGCATGTTGCTATGAGAACAAGCTCATCCCAACCGAGCCCAGCCGCAATGCTGTAAAGACTCTTCTGACCAAATCCCACATGAGGCAGGTACTCGTTGAGCCGGTGACAAGCACCGTAGCATGTCAGAGTTGTACCCAATCGCAAGACTATCCATGAATCAAAGGAGATCGTCCCACTTGCCCTCTTGATAGGGGCTATCAGGTAGCGTTGTTGGTGCAGGTAGGTTTTGCTTGCCATGCTTTTTCAGATATGTATCGATAGCCACGTCAGCGCCCTCCTCTAATTCCGGGGTACCATCTGCTTTCCAACCTCTGACGTAGACTTTATACCAGGCGTCGATAGCTTTTCTGAAGAGGGCATATTGATCTTGACTGATTTTGCCTTTTCTCATCAGCTTTCGATACTTGCGTTTTCTGTTTTTGCAAGCATCGTAGACCTCAGACCATTTGACTATTTTGTTTTGGTCGAGGAGCTTCTCGAAGGGCGGTGGCGGGTGATGTGCTGTTGTATCGCGTACATCACAGATTGAAAGGAGATCGATATATAATTTTCGATCCAATCCAATACGCGCGCAAAGCCTGGCTACTCGATCCAGATATGGTGTCGCAGGCGGTTCTGCTGTTTCACCCTCAGAGTGCCAACTTTTGACAGCGGCGAGCTCTGGCTGGATCAGAGCACAAGTCTGAGAGACTTGGTGGTGCTCGGCGACTCGAAAGCTATAAAACTGTTTTACAGCTTCATTTGCGTCGGTACCAGACATTCCATTCTTTTTCAACTGTCTGTGTATTTCTTGACAGTGCTCGGCGTTTATTTTTTTTTCGCCAGCCTTTACTCGATTGTGAATGTCATGAACCCAGTCTCCGATGTGCATACTGAACCGTACTTTCTTGTTGTGGGTTCTTTGCTCCTTAAGGCGGCGCTGAAGCTTCCAGACTTGTGTTTTGTGGGCTTTGTCTTTTGAAGCGGCCGCAGTCTTGCTTTCGATCAATAGCAATAGAGCGTCCCAGGAATCTTGCAGGTCGTCATGATCGATTCTGGGATCTTGTAGTGCACATCGGGCCCGGTTTTCGAGTTTGTTCACTAGCCTTTTGACATTGGAGCTTTGGAACTTGATCTCCCGGGACTTTTCCTCGATGCCACGAATGACACGTTGGGCGACATCATCCGAAGCGGCGTTTGTTCGCTGGCGCTTGGGGGTCGCGAGAGGAGTGCTAGTCATGTCCATGTTTGTTTTTATGAAACTGATGTCTTTGTTAATATGGCTGGAGTCTGACATGAATCGGACCGCATCTCTTACCTGACTTTGTGTTTGATGATAAATGTGCTGTGACTTTGAACTTTGCACTTTGATGATGAACTTGAGAGCAGTGTGATTTTTTGTAACTGAACTGAAGAATGAAGCTTTTATCTTTGCTTTATGATGAATCTTCCAAGTCCCTGGTTGCCTCTCTTCGTTTTGTTATTCTCTGTCCTGTTCTCTGTCCTTGAGGAAGTAGCTGGCCTGGATGAAAGCCACGGCGCTGGAAGCTTCATCGTAACTGCCTATGACTACGTAAATTTCCACTACCTTGTTGCTTCTTGAATATTACCTGAGTTGGGTATGAACCATTTTACAGGTTTTATGGTGGGCCATGCTGCTCAGGTATACTGGTTGTCAAAAGGGTTCATCTGCGCTTCCTCTCGAAATGACTTGGGTAAGGTATCCTTCACGAAGAGATTCACGATCTCATCTTCCCAATCCAGGAAACTGGTCTTCAAACTGCCCAAATACATATCTACCTAAAAGTAAGTAGATACATAATAAATAAATTCAAGACGCTATAACGTAGCCTCTTCTTTCCCACTACTAACCATCAAGAACACATCAACTGTATCCACGGGTGAGTCACAGCTCCCCCGTGTTGAATACAATGGCAGTGACTTTCATCTGGTTATATCCAAGTCGGAATCACGTGTGTCAATAAATGAATATACCTGCTATTCAGAGGCGGGTGGAGAGAAATCTCAATACTTTAGGTACCTGGGCTGGACTACATCACAGGACTGAAATTTTTACGCCTCTTATAATCCTTTCTTAGCCGGTGACCTTTTTTTCCCACTTGCAAACAATCGCTCACGATCACGGGCCTCGCGCTCGAGCGTGTGGGGGTCCTTGCCCGAGTGCTCGGTGTGATCTGAAGAACCCTTTCTTCAATAAACGCTCGCGATCGCCGGCCTCGCGCTCGAGCGTGTGAGGGTCGTTGTCCAAGTGCTCAGTGTGACTCAAAGAGCTATTTGCGGCTTGCTAAGAAGGTCTTGACTTGTCGATGGAATATTCAGGCCATGCTGCTCTAGTCCAGAGACCAGGGGGGCGGAAGGGGGTCAAGTCCATAAAATTGGTGGTTCTGCTTTTCTGGTCCTCAACCTCGACGATAACAAGAAAAATAACTTCAAAGACAGCAAAGGCGGTGATGACGGTGATGACGGTGGAGATGATGAAGACGACGAAGGCGACGTTCATATCACTGCCAAAGGCAAGGGCATCAATAAGTACGAATTTGCACTTTGGTTCATCGATTGTTATCGTCATGGCATAGCTTATAGGATACTATCAGCGAAGCGGTAAATCCGCGACTGGAACCGCGAAAGGCCGTGAGCGAGTCGATGATAGTCACCGTGCTTCAAATTCCGTCCCTGAATAATAGATCTTAAGCTTGGATGGAGCGCTTGTGTATTGTGTAAAACTACCAATACTGCGAGTCTTACTACTGACTAGGCGAAGGCTTTTCTTTTCGCTATTATCTCGATATCCTCCTACAGACTGTGAATTGTAGACAAGCAACCAAATGGCGAACGAATACATTATCCCGGTACCACGATACTCTTTACAAGAACCTCATGTCATGATCCAGCGAATCTTTCTAGAGTCGGATGCGACACTGGCCTTGATCCTTATAGATATATTCAACTTAGGCGCATCGATTTAGGTAGTTCTTCAGGTTTATAATAAACTCAGAGAGTTAATAATACTGAAACGCGTATTGCCAAAAATACGACAGGAAGTAACAAAAGTCGTTAACATAAGGGAGGGGGGGTGTAGATGAGTCTACTCAAAAAATATTGAGTATGGATAAAAAGAGTTTTGCGGTTTGTGTGGATCGAACACACGACCTTCAGATATCAAATTTAATTGAAGTTTGACTTCAGTCTGACGCTCTCCCAACTGAGCTAAACCCGCTTGTTAAAACCAACATCACTACTACCCTACATGTTCGCCACAATAGCAAAGTTGTTGTGAAGACAGTGAATGGGGTCACAATGGTATGCACCTGAAGGTGAAAACATGTCACTATTAATACAAGATGTGATTTCTCTGCTTTAAATTACTATATCAAATGCTATGGGAGTTCATGCGGTACGCTTTTTGGAATCGTCACAATACGGGGCCCGACCCAAGCATCATTGGGCGCTTCGTTGATCGGATTGGAATCAGCCTGTAAAATGGGGTTTGAATCCGCGTGGAACACAGGATTTGAGTCGGCATGCAAGATTGGGTTGGAATCAGCTTCAGTTGAAGCATTCCCTACCCTTCTCATTGCCTGTCCCCGAAGACCAGGCCCTGGTCCTCCAGCTTGTGGCATGTTATCGTTTACAGGATATGGCTGCTGCAGTAGTGTAAAATCAGCGGGCTGTGGCATTCCATCGTTCTCGGGGTACACAAGTGAAGGACGGGTACCATTGACAGGTCGTGAGTCAACCTCAGTGTACCTGCTACCCTCCGTCCCCTCAGCTTCCGCAACGCCGATCTGAGGTAAAACTTCAACCGTGGCGTTGCCTTTGCCGCTTGAAGCATCATCCTTCTTCTCGGGCATCACTGCAGTCGCGTGCGGAGTAGAAGGACGATCACGTCGCTTGTAAACGCAGAAGACTCCAAGGAACAAGAACCCGACGAACGAAACCCCTCCGACTGTACCTCCGACAATCGCAGGCGTAGATGACTTTTTGACTGAGCTATCCCCGCGATTTGCTGTTGAGGTAGGAGTTTGTATTATGGTCGTGCGAATCATGCTTTGGAAAGTACTCGTCGCATCGCTCGTCTTGGTGCTCGATTTGGGATCGGGTGCTTTGAGGGTATAGATCTGGGCGCCGCTGTCGCAACAATCGCTTCCGTCTGCTGGAGGGCAGCAGTATTGATTCTTTCCGCACGTCTGCAGTGGAAACCAAGTGCCAGATTCCGCTATCTGATGTTAGGTGTCTTTTCTGTTTGGCGGTTTGGAGGCGACTCACTGTCCATGCAAACCTCTGGGCAATTGGACCAGTCTTTGTTCTGACAAGCGGCGCGGTAGTCATATTTTCCTGGCTGGTTGCACAAGCCGTTTGCCAAACATTTGTCGCCCTCGCTAAAGTAGCAGCATGTAGAGTACGTCGTGGTTGAGTTGCCGCATGGTTCGTACTTGTAGTCTTTTGCTGCGTTGATACCGTTGGGGTAATAGCATGTCGCTAATGCTCGACCAAACAGCGCGCCCAGCAACATAAATCTGCGCATCGTGCTCATGTCTAGAGGTTTACCTTGAAGGCCACTTCAAAAATTTCGAGAGATTATCATTTGGGAAACAAAAAAGTTGGAGAAAGGGGCCCCGATGAGCTTTAGAACACCTCTGAATTGCATGAAGCCCAGCCGGGGGTGAAGTATTGTGGCTGAGATACCGTGCGCCTGGACCCTGCCATGACAGATCAGCCAAGACGAGGCGGTAGTCTGGATTGTCGAGGCTGGTCCTGATTTGACGGGTTTGCCGAAGATCAAAAAAGAGTAAAATTCCCAACGTTCGTGTGAGGCGCGCGATAGGTTTGAGCATCAACTGTGGGGTCTATCAACTTTCTTTTTTTCAAGAGGGGCAAGTTAGTGATGAGTTTGTGGCCAAGATAAAAGACGCTATACTGCTGGATATCACGACCCGATCATCAGGGGATTGAGCTCAGGCGTCAACATCATATGAGACACGTTTGCTTAAAAACTCATCGCGGGGCAATGGAGCGTGGTGCTTTCTGGAACGACGCCACTCACTCGAAGGGTCGCGAGTGCAGAGGCGTTTAACTTGGGAAGATGCAGATGATCATAAAGTCCATTAAGGTATATAGTTATCAAGGAAATCCGTGACGCCTTGTCCAGTTCCAGCCCAATTCTGCATCTATGCGCCATGCTTTTATTATAACACAACCAATGCCGGGAATCTCTATATGCTACATGCTGTCTCTAAAAATGAAATGCTCATCTAGTCGTCGCGCGACTTGCTGTAGGAGCCGGTACCACCAAGACCGTTCAGGTCGACATCAAGACCACCAACGCGGGTAGGTCGGGGTGCGTGCTCAATGCTGCGCGCAGGCATCTTCTCCTCCTGGGGGGCCTGCACAGGCGCATCGGTCTGCTGCTCAAGACCCATGGAGGCGAGGAACTTGATAGCATCAGCCTTCTCCTGCTCCTTGCGCGCAGCGCTCCATTGAAGTTCAGTGGAGGCGATGTCGAGAACGCGGGGAAGGGCCTCAAGAGCCTTATGGGAGTCGAGAAACGAGAGACGGGTGCGCCGAGCGATGATATCGGGGATAGTGCAAGCGGCTTCGGAGCGAATGCCATGGGAGACCTCGGCCTCGATGAAGGGAAGGGAGGAGACAAGACGGGTGTTGAGAGCGGGAGAAATGGAGAGGAGAGTCCAGGCGCGATCACCGTAGTTGTGGGCGAGGTGATCAGCGATGTCAGCGTCGATGTTGTAGACCTCCATCAATTGAGAGGCGAGAGAGGTGGAGTATCCGTGGGCGCCGATGAGAGGGACGTTTCGCGTGCAGCAAACGCCGCGAGTGGTGAAGCCGGAAGCACCGGCGCCGCTGATGTCAGGAAGAGCCACGGCTTGGGGCTTGAGGTCGAAGAGCTTGATGGCCTCGTTGACGGTGTCCTCGGCCATTTCACGGTAGGTAGTCCACTTGCCACCAGCGCAGGTGAGGAGACCGGAGGGAGAGGTGGTAATGAGATGGCTTCGGACGAGGGACTCGGTGTTCTTGGCGCTGGGGTTCTTGACGAGAGGTCGGATGCCTGTGAAATTGTTAGTGTTCGTATTAGGTCAATTGAGAAGATGCGACTTACCAGACCAAGCAGCGAGGACGTCCTTGCGCGAAAGAACAGACTCGGGTGTTAGAAGCTTGCTGACTTCCTTCAGGATAAAGTCAACATCCTGCTGTTGCGCAACAGGCGCAGCTTCAACTTCACAAGGGTTGTCGGTGGTACCAGCGAGAGTGTAGCCCTGCCAGGGAAGAACAAAGATGACGCGACCGTCTGAGGTAGCAGCGTCGAGAAGACCAAGACCGTTGGGGCAGATCTCCTTGGGAAGCATGATGTGCACACCTGAAGCGGGAGCGACAATGGGCTTGCGAGAGGGATCGTCCATTTGGTGGATGGCATCAGTGAAGGGACCGGTTGCGTTGACGACACCCTTGGCGCGGACCTTAAAGGGCTGAGCGGCAGCGGCATCGCCATCCTTGGAGGCGAGGACATCGCGGACTTGAGCGCCCATGATCTTGCCGTTCGCATCCTTCTCCAGACCAGTTACTTCAACGTGGTTGAGAACAGTAGCGCCGTAGTGAGAAGCAGTCAAAGCGAGAGCGACGTTCATTCGGGAGTCATTGTGCTGACCGTCGTAGTACACCAGCGCACCAACCATGTTCTCCCGTCGCAAAAGAGGGAATACCTCGAGGGCCTTGTTCTTGCTCATGTAGTATGAACTCTCAAGACCCTGCGACCCAGCGAGGAGATCGTAGGCCTTGGTACCAGCCCAGAAGTAGGGCGCCTCCCACCATTTCTGGAGAGGCAGTAGAATCGGCAATGAGCTGGACAAGTGAGGCGCAATGTTGAGGAACGTCTTGCGCTCACGAAGAGCTTCCATAACAAGCTGCAATTGACCATAGTCCAAGTTCCAAACAGCCTTTTCTAGATATCGCACTCCACCGTGGACAAGCTTTGTGCTCTTTGAGCTTGTGCCAGAGGAGAAGTCATCGCGCTCTACAAGAGCGACTTTGAGGCCGCGGGTGATGGCGTCAACAGCGATACCTGTTCCTGTAGCGCCGCCTCCGATGATGAGGAGATCGTATTCTGTGTCTTCGCCGCTGCGACGAAGTTCAGCGAGTTGTGAGGCGCGGGTCTTTGTGGCGCTGAATGTAGGAGGGACGATGCGGTTCTTTTCGTCGCGCTTGAGGGGGACGAGGGGCTTGTCGACGATGTGTGTCTTGTTGCGGGAGGCGTAGTATGCTCCTCCGAGTGTCACTGTTGTTGTGGCTGCTGCTGCGAGGAGCAGAGGGCGCTTGAGCGACCGTAATCTTTGCTGCATTTTGCGTATAGATGTGGTGTTTGGGGGTGTTGTTTGCGCGGGAAGCTTTTTTTTAGGTGTGAAAAAGCTTGGGGGAGGGAAAAAGATGGAGAGTCTGGGTCTGGAAAATAAAGATCAGATAGAACAAAGAAAGAGAGTTAAGTTAGACTTTGGGGTTTATAAGAAGTAAATCGAAGCGCGATGATCGTGGAGAATGAGAATGAGAGTTTCCATAAATTAGCGGAGTTGGAAATGGGCTGGGATGGTTAATTCTGATATCATGAATTGCTTAGGTTTTAACAAGTTTTTACGAGGGCACATGAGAAGAGAAGTTTGGGGGTTGAGACCCAGAATTAGGCTATGCAATGCATCATCCGTCTCTGCTTGAGCCCGAATTACTTAAAGCATCCCATCTGACCCGCAAGCGAGATGCAATGAACGCAGAAACGGTGCAATAGACGTCGCGGGCTGGGTCGCATGGCTCAAAGAGGAATTCCGGGAGGTCCTGAGCCTCAAGCCCATTAATGCACGTCGGGGTGGAAACACCGAGGAGCTGACGTCGTCATGAGAGTTTTACCCCTGGTCTTATGTATCTCGGTGTGCAAACCCCGAAGCTAAAGCCCGAACGCCACCGAAAATGGAATAGCTGGGTCCTGGAACAATGATGAGCCGCGCCGATGTGCGGAGAGTTACATGTGCTGCCCCCACTGTCGGGGAGGGGAAGCCCGAGGTTCTAGACTTTTGGGGTGAGAGTCAAAAGGTTCAAGAAGGTCATGAGTTTTCTGGCTAAACGATGCGGGAAATAACTATGCCATTTGCTTGAACTGCATAGAACGTCTGCTCTGTATGTGTTGTTCTGTGTACGCCAAATTGTTCCACTAATCAGAGGGCGAAAGACGGTCATACTGTGATTTGACTGGTGGATGTTGTGCTTTGATGGCTTGAGGGCTGAGAGACATACAAACTGACAACATGTCCAGCTCGAATACTATTGCAAACATACAATTGTTCGTATGCAACTTCTGTACTTATGAGTGCTAGAAATTGACGATGCATTTTTATGCTCATTACGAGGTTCACAGTGCTGTTGTGCCGACGCAAATGAGTCGAGAAGTTGAGAGTGCTGAAGGTCTAGGGTTGGTGGCTGACCGTTAGCGGCGATGACCATTGGCAAGTGCCTCACAACTCACAAGTCACAACGGCCACGGCGCCCGCGGGCGGGTAACACAGAGACCGACAGCATCTGATCAAGGTACGAGCAGTCCATTCAAACAAACGTCGCTCCCATTACACTAGGTAGGTATGCTTCCATGACCGATGCAAGATTTTGTCATCTTTGATCGAGGTCATCTGCTTGCTGCACCCCGACGTCTTGGAAGTTACTTGGCCCCAGCTTCGACAACAAACGATGCAAGTGGAGGCCAATCCATTGCAGATACCCCTTCTTCGATTTCTTTTTCTATCACGGATTTCTAACAGTTTGCATATTCAGACAAACACGATTGCAATATGTCATTGTCGTCCATCAATCACGATCATTTGAGAAATTTGAGTCATAGCATGAGCTTATTATCTACGCTATCAACGAACATACAACACCGCCGCCGCAAACAAGCAACGAGCAAAAAAAAGATGTACACGAACGCCATTCTCGTATGCTAGGTTCGCTGCTTCCCAAACGAAGAATCTGCCATTTTAGCGCCACTGTTTAGGCCATGTCTCTGCATCTCATCACACGAATTTCAACCGTCATCTACGGTCCTGCACCCTTCGCCCTCACCACGAAAGCACTCAGATTTTCAAGAATCGAGCGCGACTATACAGGAGAGGAAGCACTGTAAGTGTTGGACCACGTCGAGCGACGAGGACTCAAGAGACGTGGGAGACCCATGCCTGGCGTGTTGATCGGACTGGGTCCTGTATAGATAAAGACATCATACAGAAGGCCACCGAAAGCACATCCCATGAAGGGCGCCACCATGGGGATCTGTATTTCTCTGTCAGTTGATATTCAAACGAAAAGTATTGGCATTGGACTCACCCAGAAGTAGTACCCGCCAGCAGACCAAACCTCACTTCCATATCCGATCATGTACGAAACCAAACGAGGCCCGAAATCACGAGCCAAGTTGATGGCATAACCCGTCTCCCAACCGAAGCAAGCACCAATTCCAAAGATCAGAAAGAACAAGCCAAGCGGCATCAAGGGACCAGCACCGATGTTTGCGCTATCAGCCATAGCGAAGATGACAAACTGCAGAATCGTGCTGGCGATGAATTCAGAGAAGAACATGCCAGTGCGTGTCATGAATTCCGCGGGATACGTGCAGAATACACCAGCGGTTGCATTCTCGCCAATCACTGTTCGAATTCCTGGTCCGCCTTCATAAGCATCAAAGGCAGACTTGTAATTACCGTACACGACGGCAGCAGCACACATGGCTCCAAGGACTTGAGCGACGGCATACACGGGGAACTTTCTCCAAGGATGACCTCTGAATATACAGTTGGCGAGAGTCACGGCTGGGTTCAAGTGACCACCTGATTTACCGCCAACGTATACTCCAAGCATGACACCGAGGCTGATTCATGTCAGTATGAGCTCAATTGGCCGCGGCAATAACGACTTACCCCCATCCCCACGAGATACTCTGGTAATCACCCTTTGTTCCCCGACTGAGAACAACCTGGGCAACGACGCCGTCACCAAAGAGGAGAAGAATGAAAGTACCGAAGAATTCTGAAAAAGCATCTTGGCAGTACTCCCTCACTCGACTCCAGGCATACTGCTCAGGCGGGGGAGGAATGGTGGGCGGCTCACTCGGAGCCTCACTGTACTTTTCATTCTGGCTCATCTCGACTTTAGTGGGGATTGACGATTTGTGCACAGAGGATTCAGAGATGGAGTCGTTCATGGTAGGGATAGGCATGCCTGTGAAGTTTGATCTTTGAGACAAGAAAGAGGAAAAAGGTTGGCGGGATGCAAGAGAGACAGGTTACACTGAGAGGATTGGCGTCATCAAGCATCTCTGGGGATCACGTTACAATTTATGGTCAGCAAACGCACGAAGCCTGGGTATGATTTTGCCCCTCATCTCATCCCCAAGAGATGGGATCCTCTTTCTTGCTCTCGGCCTCGGTATTTGCAAACACCACCCTCTACATGCAGAGCATACCGAAGCCAGCGAGGTTATCAGACATCACCAACGAGGTGGGCTTTGCAAGCATGCCGATCCGCCACTGCGTTAGGAAAGAGGGAATGGAGCACGGGGAGACGCAGCGACTACACCCGATGAATCGAACCATGGTGCGGCCGCGATACGAAAGCTTGGACGGCGGGCGGTGCAAGAGTACCAGCGAAATGCCGCTCGGCGGCACACACCGAGAGAGTAGGAAAAGAAACGGGCGTTCAGACGTGGATATCATCACCGAAGAATCTGCTCTGATCAGGTTGCTTACACCGAAGGCCGGGTGGGATGGAAATAGAGGGGGTTGCACGTTCGAGACTTGTGTTTGCATATTGGACTCCACAGTCCGAGCCAAACCCCGGATCGTCGTGCGAAAAGAGAAAAGGATTTGCACATCCGCTTGACCGAGGTTGGCTTGGCTAGGAATTAAGGTATGGTCAAGGTGTGTTTATCCCAGACCCGCTAGGATATGCGCCCAGTCGAGCTTCTGGAACAAGACTGCGGGGAAACGTAACATGAACGAACCCCTCTCTCTATCAGATGTACATGTATCGGCAGGTGTTGTTGGTCTGTTTCGCTTGTTAGATCCCCGATGGTTTTGTCTTGTGACATGGGCTCTGTATTTCGGTATCACCAAGCCGAGGCTTAGCTTACTTGCAAGCTACATCAGGAAAGTGACGGTATTACAAGGGGTGTGCGTGAGACGCTTTGCCAATGCTGAGAAGGATTTCAATACCCCGCAGATTACATGCCCAGGGTGGTGGGAAATGCTTCCCCGAGATGCACTTTACATCTGAAATCTCGGTGTTTGTTGCCATGAGTGAACCCGAGATGGGAGATACTTAAACACCCCAATATGATACGCTTTTGATCCTGCAGTCCCCAATCAATTTTGCTGTTGTCGCTTCGTTTCTGCTGCTACCTCTTAGTCACTGTTGCATTCGCTCTCCCCGGATCTGACACCTTTCCCCGCAATTTTTCACTGCATCTCTCACAATGCCTATGCTCAACGGAAAACCGAATCCTACCTTTATTGGTGCCATTGATCAGGGTACGACAAGTTCTCGCTTCCTGATCTTTGACACCAGTGGCGAGGTTGTAGCTACTCACCAGCTTGAATTCAAGCAATACTATCCTCATCCTGGGTAAGTTTCGCCTACTACATGATACGTGAATGATTGTTGATGTTTGGTTTAGATGGCATGAGCATGATCCTGAAGAGCTCATCAGCTCGGTTGAGCAGTGCATTGATGGCGCTGTAGAAGCCTTTGAAGGTCAAGGTCACTCTCGCGAGCAGATCAAGGCCGTTGGTATCACGAACCAGCGTGAGACTACTGTTGTCTGGGACAAGACCACCGGCAATGCTCTGCACAACGCCATTGTTTGGACAGACACACGATCGAAAGATCTAGTCCGTCGTCTGAAGCGCCGTCTTGGGGCGAGCGAGTTGATTTCGCGATGCGGAATTCCTCTCTCCACATATCCCTCCGTCAGCAAACTTCTCTGGCTTCTTGAAAACATTCCCGAAGTCAAAGATGCTTACGAGCGCGGTGTTCTTGCTTTTGGAACGGTAGACACTTGGCTTACGTATAAGCTCAACGGCGCAACGGAGCGAGACGTCTACGTTTCTGACCCGTCAAATGCGTCGCGAACCATGTTTATGAATCTCGAGTCTTTGCAGTATGACGAGGACATTCTGGACTGGTTCAGAATCGATGACAAGAAGATTACACTGCCAAGAATCGTGCGGTCGTCTGATAGCAAGGCGTACGGCACACTTGCTAAGACCTCACTCAAGGGCGTCAAGATCACTGGATGTCTGGGCGACCAGTCTGCAGCTCTCGTTGGACAGAAGGGCTTCACCCCCGGTCTCGCCAAGAACACATATGGCACAGGCTGCTTTCTGCTCTACAACGTTGGCTCCAAGCCTGTGATCTCCACACACGGACTCCTCACAACGGTAGCCTTTGACTTTGGCGAGGGCAACACCATGTACGCCCTTGAAGGCAGCATCGCCGTCGCGGGCTCAAGCGTCAAGTTCCTGGTGGACAACTTTGGCTTCATTGAGTCGTCAGCCAAGCTCAGCGCGCTCGCGGAGACGGTGGAAGATAATGGTGGGTGCACCTTTGTAACGGCCTTTAGCGGCCTGTTTGCGCCGTACTGGATTGACGATGCGCGAGGTACGATCTTTGGTATTACGACGTACACGCAGCGCGGACACGTTGCGAGAGCGACGCTGGAGGCGACGTGTTTTCAGACAAAGGCCATTCTCGACTCGATGGGGAAGGACAGCGGACATGCGCTGACGGAGCTGGCCGTTGACGGTGGCATGTGCAACTCGGATCTCATCATGCAGGTACGTAAAGGAATTTCTCTATGCAGTGCACCCTTGTTTTTGATCTCGTGGCAGTGCTAACACTTCTCTCAGACCCAGTCTGACCTTATTGGGATCCCTGTCAACAGGCCCGGCATGCGTGAGACAACCGCACTAGGTGCAGCTATTGCAGCCGGCTTCGCCGTCGGCATCTGGAAGAGCTTTGATGAATTGAAGGATGTGAATACCCAGGGTCGCACCATCTTTAAACCGCAGATCGCCGAGGAAGAGGCGACGAAGCGGTTCAGTCGTTGGACCAAAGCGGTTGAGATGTCCAAGGGATGGGCCAACGAGTAGTTGATTTGCTTGCTTTTTTGTTTGTTAGCTCTGTAGTTACATTAATTAGCTTGATTAGGTCTGATTCTGTACTAGTATGTTTTACATGGATGGTCCCAAATACTGCTGCCTGATGGAACACCAACCTGTACGTACGAAGAAGGTAACCAGATATAAGCCCGACGTGCAGTAGCGGCCACGAGGTAGATAAATAAATATGGAACTTGACTTGTTCTGGAACAACCACTAGACTCTTTCGTGATCGTACCATGAGCGGCTCCGCACTTTTATTGTTATTTCCGGGGGAGGGGGGATCTGTAGACCATCTGTTGGTGTGGCATCCTTCACAAGACAAAGTCAAGGATCGGGATGTTTGTCGTCAAACCCCCGAGTGATCCGGTGCCAGTAGGCAATTGATTGATATTTCCCTCATACTGCAGTCTACATATGCCGGTGTTTGTGGTCCGAAGATGCACATGTCACATGCGTAACGGCAATGCAAGGTTAACCATAGATAGAAGGTCTTTGTTGAAACCACGACATGGATATCGTTCCTTGTCGACCAACAGCAGCACGTAAGGTACTTGGCTTTTGGCTAGACAGGGATGTCGCCTGTAACGTTGTCCACATGCATTTTTACTGGACCGCGACTGCTTTTTTTGCAGTGTTGTAGTTCCATTGCGTTGGCACTTGAGTTGAATTGAATGGTTGCAATTGAGTGATGCAGTGATACTGTCTTGGTGTTCAGTGCTTTTTGCCTGCTACCGGATGGATTTAGTGCTTCTGCTTGGCCATTGACTTCACTAGACCCAGTATTAGTCAATTAACTTGGAGTGCTGCTCCACTCTGTGACACCTCCAGATTTTCTCTTCGCCTTCCCGCGGCTCGGCCTTACTCCGTCTGTCGCATCTCATACCCAACAACACGTTTCTCACCTCCACTAAAAACCCGATAACAGACCGTGCAAGGTTTCTGCTTATTCCTTTCCCCAGTAGTTTGTTTCCCCAGACTGCGGAGAGAGTGACAGAGATCGACATGCCATCCACGTCAATGAGCGGACCCTCAATCGCTGAGGAAGAGGCAAATTCCACGCTGAGCAACGACGATGGGTCCAGCGGCGACGAGTCGAGAATGACCAGCGCCGGTCCTAACAAGAAGCGCAGGAGGGAGAAGCATCAGAAGATATCGTATGTACGCTCTGTAATACTGTGTGAATTGAAGCTGAATTGCGTGATAGCTGTGAGATGTGCAAGGCGCGTAAGGTGAAATGCGATCGCGCTGAACCTGCGTGTTCGTGGTGCGCGAGACATAACAGAGCTTGTGTTTACCTTGAGAGGCAGAAACCAGGTGCTGCCCGCAATGGCTTTAGCATTGAGCTCGAGGCAAAAGTCAACAGGATTGATGCGCTGCTTCAAGCGTTGGGAAGGCGAGTGGAGGAGCACATCGTTCAAGATCACTCTTCAGTCGGTTCGCCAGGTGTATCGCCATCAATAAACAACGGATATGGACCGCCGCAAGTGGATGGGAGACCGACGCCAAACACAAGTCTTCCAAGACAGTCTTCTTTCTCGCAGGCGAGATCACCGGGCATCACAAGTCCATGGCAGCCTATAAACAACCAGAACAATACTCAGTCGCCGATGCAGGATCAGCAAGGCGCCAGTGCACCAACGCCAAGTCAGTCGAGTACCGCGCCAAATCCAACTGGCGGAAGGCGAGATCCGTCGTTTCAGTCGTACACGATTGATCTACCGCCGCACGACATCATCTACAGTTTGGTAGATCTCTATTTCAAGCATTGCAACACGTGGTGTCCTATCCTGGAGCGCAAGACCATCTTCGCAACCTTCTTTGGCTCAACTTCTATTGAAGAAGCTGATCGGATATTGCTTTACGCGATTGTGGCTACTACGTTGCGCTTCCTCAAGGATCCGAGGTTATCACCGGAGATGAGTTCATATTATCACAAGGTAGCGAAGCATACAGTCCAGTTGTACGCTATGGAGCATACCACCATACCTGCGATGAAAGCTCTTGTCATTATTACCCTTGACGAGCTAGGAACTTCCAATGGCCCTCGTGGTTGGAACCTACTGTCTTTACTGGCGCAAAACGTCAGACAGCTTGGCCTGAGCGAAGAAAGCAGCGTATTTCTGTCCGCGGATGCTTCCGAGGTTACGCGCACCGCTTCATCTCACAGAGTCACTGCTGGCAAACCCGAATCTTGGATCGAAGACGAGGGACGAAGGCGATTGTACTGGATGATCTATGTTCTCGATCGATACGCAACCATCGCAACACCAACCTTTGACTTCATCCTCAACGACACAAAGATCAACCGCTTCCTCCCCTGCTCATACGACCTCTTCTCAAAGAACGTGCCGGTCGAAACACGCTCTTTAAGTCCCTACAACGAAAAGCAATCACCAATAATGACATATCTTGTCAACAAACCTGAGAACCTCGGCAGTTTCGCCTATCATTGTGAGATTCTTGTCATTGTGAGCAGGATCCACGAGTTTCTCAAAACGCCCGTTGATGTCACTTCCTCAAGCGACATGGCTGAATGGCGCAACACATATCGCAATCTGGACAGGACGCTGGATGGTTGGTTGCAGAGCTTGCCGAGCGAATATAGCAAGATCTCTGCTCTTTGCCATTCTGACCCTGCGAGTCGTGTGGCGAATTGGTTTATGCTGCACAGCGCGTATGTAACGGCTGCAGTGAGACTGCACTCCTCAGCAGCGTATCCAACAGTTCGTTCTCACATCTTTGTTCCGTCGCACTACGCCATGCAGAGATGTTTATCTGCTGTGCAGAGTCTGGGGGATATCACCAAAGATGTTCTGGAAGCTGATGGTCTAAATCTTCTCGGTCCCTCATTTGCCTTTTCGCTTTGGGTGGCCGCGAGATTACTTCTTGTGCATGCTGCGACGGTCGGATGCCCCGTGGACGCGCAGATTGATTTCTTTATTGATACGTTGCGCGATGTTGGACGGCATTGGGAGGTTGCGAATAATTACTCCAAGATTCTTCATCGTGTTGTTCAGAGAGCCCGACAGGGCGACATGAACTTTTCAGCTATGCGAAGGTGAATTGAACGATGAACTGTATGTGGCATCTTAACTAACGATCACAGGAGTGCATATGACCTAGTTACCCTCACATCGACAGCACGACACTCCGGCCTTGAACCAACATCAACACAAGCTACGTCCCTCAGTGAGCTTGATAGCATCGACGTCTTTGAGTTCTTCAATTGTCCTCGAGTGTCAGCAAGTTCAAGCAGCCAGTCACAGCTACAGTTACAGCCGATGCGGGAGCCAACCAGAAACAACGGAGTGCCCGACCCGGAGGCTGATTGGTTGGCCTTTGGATCCCCGTACAATCAGGTGTAGTGTAGGGAGGGGTTTATTTCGTTTCGTTCATTTCAGACCATTTGAGTGCCTCGCGGCGCGTACAGCCATATCTTTAGAGCGGTGTCTTGCCTTGAAATATTACACATATTTGTTTATTCAGAAATGAGAGTTTCTGGTATTCTGTAAATAGATAGCCGAGCATAATGATCTGCGTCACTGAGTCAAACATAATCCGGACTGGGATCCCCAGCAACATGATCTGCAGCGATGGAACAGTCTGTTATCTTCACCCTCTCCGTGCATTTTTCGCTCGCTTCATCCCATCGTCGATCTCGGAACTCAATCGGATCGTAACGGGGGCCCCAGGTCAACCTCAAAGTCAATCCAGCCCCAAACTCAATCTCAGCCTCCGATGCCAAGCACAACTACATTCCAATGCGTAAATGTTGACGAATATTGTTTCAGATCATAACATGTAATCATTCATCGTATCAAAATCGTTTCCGGCATAAACTCATCCCAATCAAAAGTACCGAGACATGAAGACAAACAAAGGCCCAAACTCAAAACTCCAAGATCAGATCATAAACTTAACTATCCCAAATAGCACCATAAGCTGGAACACCACGCGTTTCCAAACCATAAACCACCTTTTTCGTAATCTTCTCATTCGCAATGATGATAACCGCCTCAGCTTTGAAGCCCTTTACCAGATTGTAGCCCATCTTCACCAAGTCAGGTCTCCCGAGCTTCTTAGTATCGTGGATGACTGCGTTGGGAATGCGCTCGCTGATAGTCTGGCAGATTTCCTCCCCAAAAGTTTCTTCAGGGTTCTTGGTTGACCAGATGAGCTGTGTTGGACATGTTGGGTTTTGGATATGTCCGAGAACAGGACCGATACCGGAGCCTGTTGCGATGAGGACGACGCGGTTGAAGAGGGTTGCGATGCGCATGACGCCGCAGGTTGGGACACCGCGTGTCCAGATGTGAGAGGGGCCGTCTTGGATGGTGGACTTTGTCCAGTCGCCGGCGTTAGAGACGACAAGGGAGTAGCCCTTTGATCGGCCGTTGATGGCTTCGGGAGCCGGGATGGTGGCGAAGGAATGCCACTCCTTGAGAGGCTTATGAGAGAGACGGGTGAAGGAACCGTTGACAGGGACGGTGTAGTCAAAGTGAAGCCTGATAGCGTGATCTGAGAGTTTCTCAGCTTCAACGGGGACTTTTCGGAGAAAGCACCAGGATGAAGCTACACTAGCCGTCGCTACAGCTAGCAGCCAGAACGCAGGCGACTTGACGCAGGATTCTCCAAGTGTAGTACCAGAAGGGGTGTTGTCGTGGGCCGAGAGCACGGTTTGCACCCAGAAGAGAGCGAGCATAGTCCATCCAGCAAAGCGGTGAGTTCTCTCGAAGAGATCGTGATACCGCTTGCGGACTGAAGGCCAAGCCATTCCGATCATGCCAACGAACATGGCAGATAGGATCCAAGAGATGACCTGAGAAGCGATTGATAAGCTGCCCCAGTTGGCACAGCTTCCGAACGAACAAGCGATGTCGGCGATGTTTGTTGCAAGAAGCCATGCTCCTGCGCTGACAGCTGCACCGGAGTGAACTCCACCGAGATGGTAGATCTTTGCGCATCGGGTCCTTATAGCGAGAGGCCATGTCTTGGGGACGCTACATGTGATAGTGTAGAGGGCGTTGATGACGAATTCTTGACGGACAAGAACAGCAATGGCTAAGTTGATCGCGGTGATGATGCCCATCCACTCTCTGGTAATGCCAGTAAGGAGGAGAGCGATTGCAGCACCGATGTTGAAGAGTCCAACAAGGGAAAAAAGCCGGCGATAAACAATGAGCAATCTGTGTCGTAAGCCTCTCGCATGTTTAGGCATATCCTTCTCAGGGAGAGCCTTCTCAAGATCATACTGATGCTCATTGATAAGTGTCGTATCACTCGCATCAGAGAAAGAACTAAGCTGCGTAGCACTCGAGGCATTCGAATCCATACGCGTATGCAGAACAGCAGGCTGAGGTTTTCCAACCTCCACCATCTCTCTCATCCTCAAAGCACGCTTGTCTATCTTTCCGTTTGGAGTCATAGGAAAACTGTCCAGTTGGTGGTAGTATGTTGGCATGGCGTAGTAGGGCTGAAGGGTCTTGAGATGGGCTTCGACAACGGCAATGGGGCAGTGGCTAGGGGTTATGAAGGCGTGGATCTCATTGTTGATGAGGAGGGCTGTGGTGGATTGGACGGAGGGACAGGACTTTATGCAGGCTGTTACGCCGTCGAGTTCGACGCGGAAACCTTTGACTTTGACTTGGTCGTCAATGCGGCCAAGGATGTGGAGGGTCCCATCAGGGTTCCATTGGCAGAGATCACCAGTGTTGTACATAGTCGATCTGAACTCAAGGTCAGTATATCGTTCGAAAATCTCATATCTTATGACTTACCCGTCTTGAGTGAAAGGGTCAGGTCTGAACCTCTCAGTTGTCTTGTCTGGCAAGTCGACATAGCCACGAGCTACGCCTGCACCACCAGCCCAGACATTACCTACTTCTCCAACAGGTACCGGAACAAGAAACTCGTCTAGGATATAAACATTATTTCCTGGTGTTGGTCTACCGATGGAGAGAGGCTGGCCTGTTTGGTGCAGGTGCATCGTGTTGACGATGGTGGTTTCTGTTGGGCCATAGCAGTTGAAGTATGAGACATGAGATGCCCATAGGTCAGCGAGTCTAGAGAGGTCAGTAAAATCAATAAGAGAAGTGAAAGGAGGGCACTGACTGCTGAGAGCTAGGCTCTCCTGCTGTGGCAACGGTCTTCAGCCTTGGGAAGTCCTGAGGGTTGTACTTTGACAGGATGCTTGGAGTGCAGATGAGGACATCAATCTATGGATGTCAGTGACTAGCTCAACACTTGGACATAGTAAACTCACTTGTTTGAGGGCCTTTGACCAGTCAGAGCCCCGCATGACTAAAGTTCCGCCATTTGACAGACAACCAAGAGTCTCCCAAGCAGCTTCAAATAGTATGTTAGCATGGTTCTTTATCTTTAAATGACTTGATTTTCTTACCCATATCAAAGCTGACATTCAATACTTGACCAACACATGTTCCTGGACCAATACCCAGGTTGCCTGGTGCTTGACATAACAAGTTTGTCACATTATTATGAGTGATATCGACCCCCTTCGGTGTACCTGTTGTGCCTGATACGTATTAGCTTAACGAAGAGTGGTATAAGATAGATCAACATACCTGATGTATATATCACATAGCAGCCATCCTCAGGCTTACTCACTGGAGTAAAGTCTTGGACACTTTGCTTATTGATGTCTTCATCCTCGATAATGACAACATCTGTTATATCCGTGCTCGAGATACGATGTGCCGTAGCCTTTGAAGACAAAGCTATCCTTCCCCCGGTCTGTTGTAACACAAACCGTAAGGTCTCATCTGCCACTACGCCTCCATCGAGAGGAACATACTGAGCTCCGCAAGACAAGATAGAAAGTATACCAACCAACATACCAACACCACGCTTGACAACAAGCGGCACACGATGTCCCGGCATGACGCCTAGACTTCGTAACCGTTGCGCCAACCGGATGCTTCGTTCAGCAAGCTCGCCATAGCTTATCTCAACAGCTGGCTCAGCAGATAGATCTCGTGCCGCAGTTGCCGAAGGCTGTGTGGTGGCATAGTAGAAGAATGCCTCTGTGACAGTTGAGAAGCTCGGTCTACTGCACGTACCTCGTGTAAACGATATTGGCACGGCAGCTCCCCGTGGGGATGAGACGTCAAGCACAGATGATGCCATGCTAAGATCTGAGGCGTGTGCAAGATAAGATGAGGATCGTCGTACAATTCCAAATAGAAATAAACTCAAATAGTTTGAGTAGGGGATGGCGGGAGATTGTGCATCAGAGATTTGAAATTAAGGAGTTGCATAAGAAACATCTCTCCACACACAAAAAGAAGGTCTGTTCTTAAATAAAGCCAAAGCCCTTCTCCCGCTTTTTTCCTAATCCTACCCAGCCTTCTCGTCATGCTTGGCAGGATAGACCCAACACCAGCAACCGAAGGATCGTCAACCAGTCAGCTGCCCTTTCAAGTTGCACCTCCGAGCGAGTACACCCCCCCAACCGCCCCCAGAATGCGTCTTTTTTCCTCTATCGAGATACAAGAAGGATCCGCCTTTGAAACTCCGGAATCGACCCAATACGGTAAAAATCTGTTGGTAAACAAGAAACCATCTGCCAAGCTAAGGCATGTAGTTCCCAGATAGCGTCGAAAAAGAGGGACAGCTCAACAGGTATACGCACATGACAGATGGGGCAAGAATCTGATTTTGCTTTGGTCCGTTGGTCCCAGTTTGGGTAAGTTGGTAATGTACCTGAACTCATCGAGGTCTTTGACCGAAAAGAACAACGAGGCGTGTGATGTGGTCTGCGTGCGTACCCCTGTAGGTAGGTACAGCAGAAATACCTATGCACGTACCGTAGGCCCGCAGGCCCGCATGTAGAGAGGGATCTGCCCTGGCCATGGTCATGGTTCCGTGGCTGTGGATACAAGGGTTGGCCAAGACATTTTTAGTACGCGGGTTCTGCGGGAGCTGCAGGATCTGAGTTCGGCATCTGCAAAATCTCACATGAGCCGAGACGAGATGATATGAGGTGGAGTTGGGCTGTAAGCTGTGCCGCAATTCTCGAATGAGGGTTATCCAACATAAGCCTAAATGACAGATAGCTTACTCATCACCTATATCGTATAGAATAAAAGAAAAAACAAGTATTTGGGTTCTTTGAACAGGTTTTTCAGGTTCACCGAAATCTATCAGTCAAATCTTACTCAACAAAACGATCATCGGGTCTAAGAGCTAAGCATGCGAACGGCTCGACACTCGGACCAAGCCAACAGAATGACAGACACCAAGATCGACATGAGAGACAGCAAACTACGAGATTTTCAGCAATACTTCCCGACGTGGAATTAGTCCCCAACCACCGCCCTTTCAAAATGCCTCAGCCAACACCAAAAATCTGCAGTGTCTCACTCCTCTGCAGTGTAGTGCAGGCTGCAGCACTTTCTGCTTGCTGGGTTGATCCCAGCCATGTCTCAGTTGAATCAAAGACACTCCCCCACTATCGATTGAGTGATCGACGCGGCTAACCTCGCGTTATTGACGTACCCGAACTATTTGATCCAACGCAACCCGACAAGACGGTCAATCTTGCCAAGTGCAGTGCTTTCAGCTACACTTTTCTCTCTTTCTTACGATTCTGTCATCGATATCGATTTGATCATGGAGGACCAATTGGTCCTTGCGTCGACGCCTGCAGACGGCGTACGCGTCCTCGCGTTAAACAGACCCTCCAAGCGAAACGCCCTCTCGCAGGAGCTCATTACCGTGTTTCTGGAACAGCTGAACACGGCGTCCAGGGACGATGGCGTGCGAGTCATTGTCATCACCGGCAGCTCTTCTTTCTTCTGCGGTACTGTACCCATACCCATACTCCGTATCCATGGGTGAATCCACACGCCACAGGGGTATAGCCCCCCCGGCACTTGTTGGCGCTCTAAGTTAGTGGCAGGGCTAAGCTGAACTGGAACTGACGTACCAATGATTTCTTTAGCGGGAGCTGATATAGGGGAGATCTCGCGGCTCGATGCGGAAGACGCGCGGGGCTGCCGCTATCTGGCGGACCTTTGCTCGGGGATGCAGGCCGTGCGCAAGCCCTTGATAGCTGCTGTTGAGGGAATGGCGGTGAGTTTAGTTCTTGACGACCTTACCCGAGGTGTTGGTTGAGGCTAGACTGACGATGGTTTTGCTGGGGACAGCTCGGAGGGGGCTTTGAGCTTGCTCTCATGGTGAGTTGAGCTTTTCTTTTCCTTTCCGTGGACGGAACCCGTGGATTGCTGACGTCTCACAGTGTGACCTGATCTTTTCCGCGGACGGAAGCCGCTTCGGTCTTCCAGAAGTCAAGATTGGTCTTATCCCTGGCGCTGGTGGTACACAGCGTCTGACTAACGCCGTGGGAAAGTACAAGGTATTTCTCTCCCCCCAAACCTCGTGTCACCTTGTGCTGACATGCGTGATACAGGCCATGCAGATGATCCTCCTTGGCCAGCCCATATCAGCGGAGGAGGCCCGGTCCGTGGGTCTTGTCGCGCAGCTGTATGAGAGCGGCAAAGTCCTCGAGTACGTTGTGAAGGAGCATGCATCGACGCTTGCGGCCCTGAGCCCCATGGCGCTGGGCTTGGCTAAAGAGACTATTTGTAGATGTAAGTGGTCATCATGTAGTTCGTGTGCCGCGTTGACTAACGTATTCATCATAGCTGATAGTTTGGGGGCCGATCATGAGTTTGAGAGGAGTTTGTATTACTTTGCGTTTGGGACGGGGGATAAGCGAGAAGGTGTCAAGGCGTTCTTGGAGAAGAGGAAGCCAGAATGGGGACCTAGGTAACTGTGCGCGTTGGTCCTTTTGTAAAGTGGCAGCATATGCATGACGCGGTGATGATACTTAACTTTCAAAGTGTATGCTTCTATTGAGAGATATCATTGGTGCGCGGCATATGCCTGCATGCTCTTCGACGATCTCGCGCTGCCAAGCTTTGCTGTCAGTTGATGATATTGTCGATCATTGATTATCAATTGTCCAGCCTGGTTGGCTTCAGTCGAATCTCATTGCTCAGTTCTCACATTCTTCATGGCCGGCACTGATGTTGTCAACCTCCCAAAATATGTGTGCACAGCCAGCGCTCTGCTTACCCATTCTTAGATGTCAGGCTTTGGCATTGGTACACCCACTCCTTTTCTCTACCCCCTCATGAACATCAGGTGATTACCTGTTCATGTCAACGTGTATCATGCGCTACTAAACGTCGTCCCGTCTCGCCTCGGTGGACGGCATACACAAGTCAAGCTCGGAAATCATTCCACAGATCATAC
The DNA here is from genome assembly GCA_013186905.1 of Fusarium udum. NCBI lineage: Eukaryota > Fungi > Ascomycota > Sordariomycetes > Hypocreales > Nectriaceae > Fusarium > Fusarium udum. Next base: position 34,972 of record JAAQPG010000716.1, read on the forward strand.
AGCATTTTTCAAGCCTCATGCAACGGTGGGCCACGACTGCAGAGAAAAGGTGGTGCAGGGGTCTAGGGTTGGACCGGATCTGTTGAAGAAAACTAGCTGCATGCCAACACATGGTCCGGCACAGCACGTATAATCGAGATGTAACGTCGTCTGAGTAAAAGCGATGTACTTAGTTCAGTCTCGACCAACAATCTTGAGAAAGTTCGTTGATTTGCTGTCATGACAAGGATCTTGTCAAAGCGTGCATCAATACCCTGTTGGCACAAATACTAAGTCGTCCGTTGTCCGCTGTTAACTAACGATGATTTCGTGGCCGCATGCATTTTGAAGCCATGATACGAATTGACTAACTAATTCCCATGGACCAACACGAGAAACTGCGCAATTCGCGCGCAATTACTACATTTGCCCATGCAGAGTCGTACGATTTATACTCCAGGCTAGGGTGATCCTCCCGCATCTCATCGTCTAAACCAGCGCCACGCCGCGACTAGGTAGCAATAGCTCGTGGTGAGCCCCTGGTACAAACTCAATTCGTCATTGGTTCGTGTACTTAAACACCCAGGGTATCTTGTTCGTGTACGTTGATTGACTATTGGACATGCTTTCGATAGTTTTCAATGCAACATCCATTAATGCAGCCTTGAACCTTAAATAAATGAAAACGACCTCTCGCTGAACCGTGCCTTTGCCAATACGATCTTGCCGCGGCGGAATGTCACTACGGGTAGAGCGCTTGTGAAAATATTCTGATATTGATACTACGTCAAGATTTGTACCCCAACTCATTCATAGATGATTGACAACTATATAACTGAAGAAAGTAAAAGAGATATCCTTCGAGTTCATCTTCCATACTGGTCAGCAGACACCGAGTTCATGAACGTAGTACCGGCCAGTCGGAGAGTATCAGGCTGTGCCATCGATCCATTAGGATTGAAGTAGAAGTGCTCGCCATAACCACCGCCATTGTTGAAAACAGGCCACTCGGGAACACCGGAAACTACACAGGTTAGTATTGAATATCGTGAATGCAGAGGACATGAAAAACTTACTTCCGTGTTCGTTGGGGTTGAGCTCAGTGATGAAGCTGATCCACATATGGCTCACAAGCTTAGCAAGGTCGAGAACCTCCTTTGATGCGTTGACAAGAGGGCCTTGACCGTTGCTGTAGCCTTGGCCGAGTAAGTTATAGAAGACGTAAGCGACCTCGGCAAAGTGAGGAGTTCCGATGTAGTCGGCTACAGTCCATGTCAGTAAGCAAAAATCATCTCAAGCGTGTGAGGGATATACTTACGCATGTTGGTATTGGGGGACTCGAACAGGTACGCATATGAAGGCACGTTGTGCTTGGACCAAGCATCAGTTCGCGCACGTCTCCATGACATGAAGAGCTGGTCACCCTGCAGAGCAGCCCATCTCTTATACTGTTTCTTGACAGGATCGCTTGACTTGTAACGGTACCCCGATGGAATACCAAGAGCATCGATGTTGGGATACAGAGCCAAGAGTGTATCAATGGTATCAGCATCGAGTCCAGCGGCTCGAAGGTTAGAAACAGCCTCTTCAGTAGAGTCAACGCCAGGCATGCCGAAGAAGCTACCCTCATCAGCATTTGTTCCAGCCAAGAGAGGCACCTTGGTGAAGTTTCCGTTGGCAAGAAGCTTGGAGGGATAGTCGGGGACAAAGTCATCGTCGACAACGGGGTAGAAGCTGCCCTGGATCTTGGTGCTCGTGGCGTTGAGCTTCTCGAAGGGGACTTGGCGGAGACAGGCAAGCTTATCGGATTCCTTGTCGCAGCCAACTGCCTTGACGATAGTGTCGTAGCGCTGCTGTGGTCCGGTGTAGTTCTTCATGTCAGTGCCATCAGCTCCAGATTCGGCGATGATACCACGGAATAGCCCCTCATCAACGCCTCCGTACGCCATGGCTTGGTAGCCGACGTTACCACCGCCAGCACTCTCGCCAAAGATGGTAACCTTTGAAGGGTCACCACCAAAGGCAGCGATGTTCTCCTTGACCCAGTGCAGGGCAATGCGCTGGTCCTTCAAGCCAAGATTAGCAACTCCAGCATCGAGGATGTCCTTGCTAGCCATAAATCCCCAGAAAGAAAGTCTGTCTACTGATCGTTAGTCACAGGTCTAATTGGTACAAGGTAACCGGCTTACAGTCGACGGAGACTCCGATGAAGGGCTTGCCCATCCTGACGGACTCCTCTACCATGAAGCTCATGTTGTAAACACCGTTGGCGCTAAAGTCCATGGTCCAGCCTCCACCGTGGATAAAGACACCAACTGGGAGTTTCTCCTTCTTGCTGCCCTTGGACATGGCAGGCCTGACGATGTTCAGAGTCAAGCAGTCCTCGCTGAAGGTCGCAGGACCTTGATCAGCGCTGTTCTACACAATGTCAGAGAGACTTCACATGAACATGGGAAAAGATACCTACTCCATAACCGACACAAGAATCAGCATACTTGGTGACCTTCTTGATCTTGAAAGTCTCGTTCAAAGGCTGAGGGTTCTGAAGACGAAGTTGGCCGACAGGAGGTTGAGCAAAGGGAACACCGAGGAAGAGATCTTGATCTAATCCAGCGACATATTTGCCCTCAAGGGTACCGTTCTTGACTCGCACAGAAGGTGTTTGTCGTCCAAGGACACCTTCAGTGAGAAGGGCGACCGCAGTGGCCAGTTTCAGGAGGGAAGGCATAGTGAAAAGAAAGCCTTGGCGTGACACTTCTCGAGTCTCAGAGCCATCTTGCTAGTGGAACTCGACATTATTTATTGTTCCGACAATCTTGGAAAAATCATGGCCAGGTCAATCCGTTGACCAAAGCTCCGGCTAGAGTGCCATTGAGCGGAGAACAGAGACGTCATGCGGAACAATTCCCATAAAATCGATCAAAACCTCTCAATGCATCACGTATTATCAACCAGGGACACCACGCTACAACCATGTCATTCCCTATTTCGGCCACAGTTCCGAATATTCACGCTTGCCGAGGTCAACTGCCGTCCGCCCTTTTGCTGAATCGTAGTCGAATGATGCACGCAAGAGTATTCCCCATGGGGAATCGCAAATAAACAACATGCGGGGACCTTTGATGGCAAAACATCGGGAGACTTGAAACCCCGGATATATCGATGGGGAACCACAAACGGGCCGTTAAGGTTCTTGTGATCGGACCGTAATTGGCAGCTGGACCACTAGTGATGGAACCATGGACCTGGAATTGGCCGAGGGGGGAACTTGGCTTGGCCGATACTACCCTCGTCATGAATATATCCAGTCATGATCGTAAATCCCGTCGGTGTTCACGACTCGTGGGTAAAGTGAATGTCATTTATTCTGCAGGTCAAGATGGTACAGCCAATAAATGATGTGCATTTCTCCCCAAATTCTCGTATGCAATGTAACCCTAGCTAAACGAGTCTAAGAATATTGAACCTCGATATTGAACTGGTCATTTTTGTCATCAATCAACGTGACCTTGACTCCCCATCCCGAGGCCTCAAACGACTTCTTCCCATTCATCGACAAAGTCCCGTCGTTCAATGGTTCCGCGCCATTGTCATCCCCGCAGCCGTTCGATCCGGGCGTTGCATCCAAGACCTTGATTGAACTCTCCGACGTGGCTAGCGTTGTATCAACGGTATACAGAAGAACTCCCGGTGCGCAAACATCTCCATCAACGCCCTTTGCAACACGAGCTTCAACGATCAAAGCAGAAGTGTCGCTCTTAGCAACGACAACAGCCTTGACACCGCCCTTAACTTCAATAGGAGTCAACGTATGCTTTGTCGTACCACGTTTAAGAACACAGTCGATGGCCTTATCGGCCAACCATCCAAGTCTCCATTTATCCCAAGCAAAGAAATCAGGCGCTACTCCTCCCACATTTCCCATGATACTCCATCCTCCGGTGTAGTAACCAGTCGGCAGGTCCGGCGTATTAGGGTAGTAGTCGGGCAAACACATCGAGTGTCCTGTCTCATGATTGACCGCCTTATAGCCCCACGAGATGTAGGGATCGGCGCCGAAAGTGACAGCTCTTCTGGAGACGAGTTTCCCATCTCGTGTAGAGGCGCTGAAGCTGGATCCGAGTGATCGGGTCATCTTGTCGTTGTTGCGTGTTGTCGCGATGTAGAGAATGTCCGTCTCGGCGGGTGGTGCTCTCGCGCCGTTGTTTGTATACGCGTCGAGAGCATCCTGGATATAAGAAAGATGCTGTTCAGCGCTAAGTCCATCCTCCCATCTATACGATGCTGCAGACTTCGGCATGCGATAGAACTTGGTAGTATCGGCTGTGATATTGAGTTCAAGCTGGCCATAGCTGGCCGTCTGGTACCATTTTGCTGCATCCGGTACAAGAAGATCGCGCAGCTCTTCAACGGATTCAGAAGCTGGTGATCGAGCGTCAGAAAAATCGACAAAGATCATGTAACCCCGGATCGTGCCAGTTCCAGAAATACAGTTGTTCTGAAACCCATGTCCAACACTAAAGTGGGCATCGGTTCTTGGCAGCCTGCATGTTGTTGCAGCTGCTATCGCCGAAGGCAATAATGCCGACAGTAAAGATATCTTGCACAGCATTGCAATTGCACCTGAGTATGGAGAGTTTCTACGGCATTGGGGGCGTCTATCCCAGTTTATATACCAGGTAGTTATTGAGTTTACTGGGTGTGCAAAAGCCTGGATCTGTGAATGGTGCGTTACATTCCTAGCATGTTTCGTTTATATGGCAAACACGAGCTTTAAATAGTAAGGATGGCCATGCGAAACGAAGCCTTGAATAAACTCCCGTTTCACGCATTTCAAAAGTAGATATGGCCAGTTAGGCTCTTAGGCTCTGCATGGAGGATCAGAGTTATCAGACCACGTCCCCCAGAAATGATCAACTTACAATTTAACATGGAACAATGATTTTGTACGACCCTTTCCGAATTTCGGCGCCTATGATGCTGTCATGGTGTATCGTAAGATCTGTTGGTTTCTGTTTCCTTCCTACCTTTCTCCTCCTCGGGTTGAGAGGCTTCTTGAAGTCAATCTGCTAATCTGGTGGGCAAATTGCTTTCTAGCATCATGAATAGGTAGTGCAGAGGACCCGCCTGATCTGTCTTGAAAATTGTTCTAGAAGATTGATGGAGAAACCGGGTTTATCAGGGCCTGCCTTCAATTTCTTGTAAAGTTGAGTATACTCTGCCACTTGAACAAGGACCCAACTGGGCAGAAGAATAGTCCTGATTATTTGTTCCTGTGTTGGCATAACTTAGAAGGCTGATACAATTGTCTCTGCAACAGAATGATAGACGTCGGTTTCAGACATCAGAAGACTGGATCTTATACCTGCCTTCAGGACTAGGCGCGAAGACTTCTCTTCACTCTCGAGGGCATACCCATGTGCGATGCAGAGACTGCTGGTTAAATATCTCAAGACCTAATAAGAGTAGACAAACATTCCTTAACCCCATGAGCTTTCAAAAGTTCTTTTGCCCGGAGCATCAAGATGAAGTCAGAAGGGCGCCTATGGCTTCTTTCATCCTCTGCAACTAATGGAAGCTTATGGAGCTCTCCTGTCACGCAGCCCAACATCTTAAAATCGGGATTAAAGACTATTGACGGTAAAGACAGCCATGGAGGTCCAACCGACCGTCCTCGAATGCTATAAAAACTTGACCATGCATGACATTGCTATGAAATCTTCGGTGACCATGGTGATGATGATTAGTACCTCCCTACTTCGCAGCGTGAACAGGTTGGTATCGAAGTGGTCTCGGCACAATAAAGGTAGAAAGAAAGCATCACCATCCTTCTCACTGATCCCCTCGATCAGCGCCAATTGTAATCATCTCAACAACTTGCAACACCCAGTTCGGTCATTTCTGATGCCCAAGTACATCAGCTTCAACCCAACTTCAAAGATCGTCGTACCGAAGGTGTCGCGAAAATAGCTCCGATTTGCGGCCAAGCCACTGGGCAGAGTTGTCTCACGCTCGTCGTGAGTTGGGGCTGACAAGTCTGCAAGAATAGAATGCTCCAGGATCTTTGCAATCCTTTGGTAGAAAGGCAGCCCCGATGAATAACCTTCGACTGATTGACTCCAAGGTGTCACTTGTTGATCGCTCACGAAGGCCTTTTTTCACAAGTGCAGCTCACTCGGCATGTGTGTTAGACGTTTTGCTCCTTGTTTCCGAAAGACGTTGTGACTGTTCTTGAGCTCTCCCACATTGTCGGCATTCAAGTTCGCCGTCTCTTGCGCTATTGCGGGGTGACTGAAAAATGAGTTGGTTAATCAAGATGATATTTAAGCCTTGTGTTAAGGAGGCGTGCTCATGTCAGTATGAAGGTTGCCCTTAGAAGAGGCTCGAATCCTCCCCCATAATGACTTGCGAACATTTGAGCACCTCAGCTTGCTGATAAAGACCTACCATTAGATCTGTGGCATAAACTACGTTAGTAGGTAGCTTTGTATTATATTTTAGAAACTTTGTAATTATTTGTTATCAAAATCTTTCACATTGCCAGTTTAAACTTCTATCAGGTTATTATATTATTAAGTGTTGAATGCTTACTTTACCGCCGTATTATGAACCTGCTCACATTCTCGTGCATCTGATGATAATCTCTTCTATTGAGGAACTGTAAGTGGACTTATCGGGATTGCAAACTCCTTATACGTCAAAATTTAGGGATACCAGGCATTCATTGAAGAGCACATGTATTTCCTCTTCATAATGTAGGTCTCTAAGAACTTGTTATGTTTTCGATGAAAATGAGTTATCTTGTACAGTTCATACAATAGCCTGGACAACGAACATGAAAGTGATGTCAACCATAATGAAGAGAGCTGGTGAGAAATGAAGTGATAAAATTACCATACCCTATAGCTGGCAAATCGAGGCGCCGGCATTGCGGATATTGATGACTGACAGGTGCTAGTGCCTGAAACTCACGAGCCACAAATTTGTACAAACATTAATTGCCCCTGAGCCAACGCCGCAAAAACTGGCGATAGCTTCAATAGCGTGACAAAAGGTGTTGAAACAAATCGATAGCGTGGAGAGACCATGGCTCAAAACATCGTTAGCTTAGGGTGGAACAGATGGACGGATGCTGATTGGTGATTGAGCGAGCTATTGACAGAGCGCGTTTTCAGGTGACAGGGATTAGAATCCGATCAGGGACAAAGAAAAGATAGGGCTAGCCTAGGGGTTTATCGGGACTTGGTTATCGGAGCAGCTTATCGCGATGGTCATTGAAGAAGCAGAACAGCTGTTGCTTTGCGCCTGAAGCACATCAACGCGAAACTGACAGTGCCGAAATGATCAAGGCCCAGAGTATGGAGTATGCCTACCTACAGGAATGATTACCGGTCATGAGCATCATCGCCAAGGCAAGGGGGCGGGCGGAGCTCAGCAGCCATCCAATTAAAACCCGTTTCAAGTGGCGTCTTTAGCTTCAGCTGAGGAATCGTGCTGTAACAAAGAGCCCCCTCTTTTTGCAGCTCAAATGAAGACAAAAGTAATCGAGAGGGCAGAACGTTTCTCCTATTCAGTTATTAAACATTGAAGCTTCATTTTGCGACGGCAGTGGGCATTTGAGGGGCGTCATTGAGCCAGAGGTTGAGTTGGCTCAAACCGTGGCGCCCGATCCGACCGTTGGTTGAGTCTGATGCTAGCGACGGCAGTTTCGGGAGGAGGAAAAAAACAGAGTTACAGCCCTGCAACATACAAAGTTTATGGAGCGAAGCGTGATCAAGTACTAAATGGCGATGATATGACATTGCGAGTGCTGGCTGACTCCTCAAGCCCAAAAGGCGCTGCAATTCATGGTAGAGCCCTTGAAAGGACAGTTCTGGTGATGCGCTTCGAGAAAGACGCTGGAAGAGTGACGAGATCTGGGTAAGAAATTGCTTGGCGGAACAGGATCCGTTAAAGGGACCAAAGTAAGCGTAAGCACCCCCGCATCGCGTGCAACCTACAGTGCTCAGTACAGTATCACCATCACTCAAGACTCTAATAATAACCTTATGAAGACAATCCAATCTTCAATTCTATCAATCTGATCGGCGGAATAACACTTGCATCAGAAACAACATAGCAAGGTTAAATTCTCAACTACCGTGGCCTCATGGTCCCCTTTTCTCAGGCGTCGTCGCAGGTTGATTACAGTGGATCAACGAGGCGTCAAGCCTTGACCAACCGTTATGAAGCGCTACCTGCACTGAGACAAGCCACCAGCAGAGATCGCTACGGTAGGGAGAGCGAAAATGATACTGTATCTAAAGTAAGAACCCCCTGGACTGGTTTAAAAAAGATGGGAGAGTCAGGGGTCTGTTGTCAGTTCCTTTATTCCCCCTCTCTCAGCTCAGCTGTCTGTCACTTTTCTTGTCTTGCTTTATTTTTTATTTTCTTGCTTTCCGACATTCGTTTTCCTTTACATTCTTTTTCGATCATCCATCCCATCACACAGGCAAATTAATCGTCGTCCGATCGCCAGAAAATGACCGTTCCAAGGTCAAACAGAGCCGTGCTCTTGGCCGCCGTCGTTTTCGTCACCATATTTCTCGGTCTTGCGCATTTCCACCTCAAGACTCCCTCCGAGTCAACAGCAGCCGTAAAGAGCGGAGTGTAAGCTTTCCCCCTCTTTTTTCGCAGCGATAAACTTTAGCCGACATTTACCTTTTACAGCGACGAGCCCGCGCCTTTTGTCCCCGAGAAAGAAGCCGCCGCTGCTGCCCCGACTTTCGTACCCGGCGACGATGAAGAGATTGGCGCGACACCCGCTGTTGAGGTCGTAGCTGAGACGCCGAAGCCTGAGGAGCATCACCATGCTGTTACGCCCGATAAGCCTGAGGCTGATCCTGCGGAGGAGCCTAGCGATCCCGAGGAGATTGCCGAGGCTGAGGAGCAGGCTGCGAATGCCTCTCCTACTCCCGCTGCTGCTGCTTCGCCCGCCGCTGAGCCTGAGCAAGAGCCGGAGCACGACCACGAGGAAGCGCACGACCACGAACATGAACATGACCCCGAGAGTGAAGAAGAGTTCATCCCCGAAACCGAAGTCGAGGAAACACCTGAAGCTCCCGCCGTTCCTGAAGCGCCCACTGGTCCTAACCTCGACGCCTTCACACCCGAACAATGGATCAAGCCCGCCGTAAAGGTCAACGACCCCGAATACTATCCCTACGGCCACTGGCCCTCCAAGCTTCCCTCCGACAAGCCCATCTGGACCAAGCCCCTTGGCAAGAAGCTCTGCATCATTGACCTCGAGAGTCGTCGCTTCGACAAGCCCGGCCAGATCTGGTCTGACGAAATGACGTGGAACAAGAGCCGAGAAGTCCACGGCCCATCCGGTGGCACACTGAACCACTGGGTCTACTGTACGTCCCTCGCTTATATGCCCACAGCGCTCGCTGTGTACTAATGTCTCAATAGCCAAGATCCACGGATACCAGTACTACCACATCAAGATCAACGGCTACCCCGACCGTCGCGATTCATGGAAGAAGCCCTCCGTCCTCTCGCAGGTTCTGAAGAAGCACGACGTCTGTGTCTTCATCGACTCCGACGCTCTCTTCAACCGTCTCGACCTTCCCCTCGAGTGGCTCATGAACTACTGGAGCATTTCTCCCCAGAATAACTCCCTCGCCCTGCCCTACGATCCCGACACCCAGCATAACCGCGACCGACGAGGAAACCTGTTCCTGAATACTGGTTTCATGATCATGCAGAACAAGAACAAGACGTACGAGATCTTCAAAGAGTGGGACGACTGTGCCAACGAGGGCGGCAAGTTCCCCGGCTGCACTGAGTTCCGCAACAGAAAGGGCTGGCAACCAACCGACCAGGGCGGTTTCGGCACATTCATCCGCTACGAGTATCCCGATGAGATTCTGTCCCTGCCTTGTACCGAGGCCAACGGCTTTCCCGAGAGCAACTCAGGCTGCGACGGAAAGTTCATCAAGCACGTCTGGATCGGCAAGGAGGATCGTCTCGTCCAGGCTGTCGGTGCTGTCTTCCCCGGCGTTCTCCTCGAGACTTTCCACAAGCAGTTCCTCAAGGAGTCGGAGGCCTTCAAGACTTCCGAAGACGATCTGATCAAGCAAAACGGTATGCCTTGGTAGACGGTTCCTTTTTTTTGGTGCTGGAGTTTTGTGCTTTACAGTGTCGATCGGCGTTTCAATTCCCCATGTCTACAGTTTGGAGACCAATACATGGGAGTCGGGTGTATAAATAGAGAATGTAATTGGATATAGATCTACGAGGAAGTGGGCGGTACGGCAAAGCCTGAATATACAAGTTTAGATCTTCATTTGGTCTCCCCAATAAGTCACGCTTGATGCATACAAGAACACGAGACCTCACTCCTTACATTGCGCAAACTTTAGACTAGTCTTTTATGAGTTCATAAGTATTTTTATTCATCTTTTCAGCCTCCCAGCCATTACCCCCTTATTAATTTTTTTTTTAATAATAGCTTATAAGCTTATAAAACCCCTTTACTATTAAGTTATTAGTATTTTTAATTAATTAATAAATAAATAAATAACTTACGTCATCGTTGGCCTCGGCCTCGGCCTCCTCAGGCTTGGTCTCCTCAGGCTTGGTCTCCTCAGGCTTGGCCTCCTTCTTTTTGCGCTACAAGTCTGTTAGCTAAATCTGTTCTCAAGTGGCTGCAAGAAGCATAACTTACGAGGGCTTCCGCGAAACGGTCCTAGACATTGTTAGTATAGCTTTCTTCAGCAGATTGGATGATTCACTCACCTCAATGGATGAGGACTCGGCCTTCGTGGCCGCAAGTTCCTGTTGTAATATATTAGTAGACTCACGATAGAACATAGCTGCAATTACTTACGTCGGCCTTTAGCTGCCATTTCTGATCCAGAAGCGCTGTCAGCCACGTCTTTTGTCAATAGAATAAACACTTACGGCAGCGGTGTCGATGTCTCGCTACGCAGAATGTCAGTGGGTGTCCTCGGATTGCATACAAAAGGGAAATACTAACCTGGATCCTGGTTTCCAGCGCCTGAAAAAACATTAGTAATTGATCTATGGTTTGATGTACACCAAGACTGTGGGTATGCAATAAACTCACTTGCAGCTGGTCCGCGAGGGACCGTCTCTCGTTGTCGAGAGTCTATACATATCCATGTCAATGCATGTCCACAGTGAACACTACCTGTCATCAATCTTACTTCCGCTCGGCTTTTAAGCCACTATAGAATTGTCAGGGTATTGTTCAGTTTTGGAGTCTTGGGAGTATACTTACAGCCACCATCTGCGCCGCGTGCTAGAAAGAGAAACATCGTCAGTTTGGTCTTGTCATAAGTAGTAGCTAAAGTTTGTTGACACTTACCGCATGTGTCCCTCGTTCCTGAACAAGTAGTTTAGTATGCGGGAATGAACGTCAGTGGGATCATGGGGACACAGGTTGGACTGACTTCGAACTTGGGCTAGAAATTGAACGGGTTAGTTAATTTGATCGTAGAATTAGCAGAATGGAGTTGCTTCCAAGAGTGACATACTTTTTTTACCCCCGCAGGGGAGGTAAGGGTAGGCTATCACGATGATTTAGAACAATTCAATACCCAAACAGAAGAAGAGTACACTTACGAGGGTGGCCACGGAGGCCCCCGAACCAGTCGAACTGCTGGACTAATCACCTCTCTGTCAGTAACCCATGCCCGCCAAGATCTTGATGTGTTCGGTCGATGATGGAGTGGTACGTACTGCGTTTCGGGACTGTGGAAAGACTGTCAGCATGTGTACGACATTGAAGAATGTAAGCGAATGCGACGAGGATGTTCCATGAAACCTAATGCTAGAGGACAAGGGATATGTGCTTACTCTAGTGTCCGAAGACACGGAAGTGATTCGTTGCTAGACAAACATTAGCTATTGATTCACGTAATCATCGACTTTTCATGACTTACTGCCAGAGGCACAGTGCTGGATTGGACGGTCTATGAAAGTAGTCAGTAATCGTGTCCGTGAATTGATGATCGCAGTCGCATGTTATGGATGGGTTTTTGGGAGGGTGCTGGAAGGGACCTTCACACTCACAGGTTTCTTTCGAGCCATCTGGAAGGACTATCAGCAATCCTGTGCACAGCTAGACATGTCGTTACTCAGGTGGTAAGTTGATCTTACTTTGAGAGATGTGTTGGCTGCATGACTGGTCAGCTGAGAGTGCTTGGAATTGGGGGTGGACGAAGCCACGGAGGGGAAACTTACAAGTTGAAGTTTTTTTTTTTTGACTAGATGAAGACAGACATGTTAGAAGTGTCAAAGATGGGATGGAGGACAAGTTGAACTTACACCGGAGGGCTTTGAAACGCGCTGTGGGAACTGCGTGTTAGCGGCAAGACGAGGAACGGCGGGGATATCGGAAACGTACGTGGACTGCGATCAACAATTAGTCAACACTCTCAGCAGGATGCTCGGCCAGGAACATGGAGGACAAGGGGGACTCACCTCGCAGAATCAATCGAGGGCTTGCAGAAGGGAAAACAAAAAGAGAGGAGCAGGAGATTTTGGCCTCGCCATGTTGGGAGTTTGGGATGGGCAGGCACACTTCTGTGAGCATCAAAGCTAGGGTAACGGAAGGCACCACTTTCAGATCCATCACCATCAGCTGCTTCCTGGGATACGTAAATGAGCCACATGGAATAATGAGCGCTGTTGGTATCTGAACATTAGTAGGTGCGTGGGTGATTCAAGTGCTCCCTTGCCGACTCTGAGACCACAATCATGGTTCATGTGGGCACCAAGTTGGCCAAATTCGCACCGCTCAAGTGTGATTTACTAAATCTTTTGACACTATAGTCTTTTGGGTGTCAATGCGGAGGATATAAGATGTACAAGTTTCATCAGATAGATGTAAAGCACCTGCGCTGTGAGAAGGCTAACCCACATCTCATGAACATGGTTACAATAAGTCGGTGTAACGGATAACGAAATTGATTAGGTGATGCCTGACTATCACGCGCCGGAAACCAGGATGAGTAACCCAAGACGTAAGTCATATCACCATCAGGACAACCCTGTTGCAGGCATTGTCTCACTCAGAGCCACCAAGATCTTCAAAGTCTATGCGCAGTTGGCACTGACAGCATTAGAGACTAGCAAATGGTGGAAATAATATAAGCAAAGCCATGAGACATATGGGCTGAGCTGTCCTGTTTTCATTCTGGCGGGTTTCGAGTAAATAAGTTCTCTCCAATGATATAAGGTAATAAGCTCCCAGCCACAAAGCTTGATGGCAAATAACACATATGGCCCACAATTTAGACATTATACCAATGAAATTAAGGAATACAGGACTTAAAGATGAGTCCTGGAGACTGATTGCAACAGCCTGTTGTTAATTTTCACCCTACTAGCCAATTACTTTGTGAAGTTTGTGCGACGATCAAGAGGAGTCGGAAGAGAGGGAACAATGCCAGTGTCCATTCTTAGCAGCAGAATCAGACAATCGATCTCTAAACTGTCACAATTGGAGAACATACCCAAAAAGGAATGCAACATAAGATGTTGCAACACCTGCGCTCGCATACAACGGGACCTTCATGTTCGCAGTTCAAGACTTGCAATAAAATCTACGGAATCATAGCTAAAGAGAAAAACTGCTCGGTATTTAAGCTTATCTCTCTAGTTCTCGCACAATCTTTTCAGTCGTTGTGATCACATTTTTGATATGGAGACGGAGGCGCTTCGGATTACCTCTTTCAAGCCGATGGGGCTGGCGGAGTTGCCACTCTCGGATTGTTTGCCTGGGGGGTTTACCAGTTCGCGTTGAGGTCTGTTTTGAGATACGCATGTAACATCATGGAGATAGCAATGTCACTCTCACGGTCCCTTTCAGCTTATCTCCACGGGTCTATGGTACTGGTGCAATGCATGGTATGGAAATTTGTCGATTTAAGTTAGATACGCTATAAATAGCATCTTGAACCTCTCGGTTCTTAGCAGCGTGGACCCTTCTTTTAGTACATATCGATCTCCAGTGAGCTCTTCCATAGTTCAGTTCAACACCATGTACGTTAGAAGGCAGGTCCAGGTATTTGTTCTTCCATGGTTCATTGGTCGCGATACGCGTGATGAAGCCGAACCTCGCTCCAGAAAACACGCCCTACGCCCTACGCCTTTTATGATTGACAGTGTTGAACACCCCTAGTAAACATAAGGCGTAAAGACGAAGAAGTTAATATATAACTACATTATCAATCTCATTTATTACTATCTAGCCTTTAAGAATAACGCACTCTAAGGCCCATCCCAGGACTACAAACACCAGTTTTCCAATCTACCTATGAACCGTTCTGAGGAATGTCCTCTTCGCCGTCTTCCAGAAACCCTCAGTTACCTTGAGAACCATTAACATGATGTTCTTTGAAACACGAAAGCCAGTCTTTGTTATCTGCTAGCGTCTGATCCCATGGATCCGAGGTATCGTATACAATTCTCCTCGCTTCCGTCTGAAACATCTCATCTGTCGGGATAACCCCGAGACTCATCTGTCGCTGCGCATATCTGCCCAGGTGATGCACCAGAAACTCGGGGAAGGCCATGGAGCTGCTGTCCTGTGTCATTGACCGTTGCGGCCCCGCTGGAGTTTCCTCTACTGTGTCCAAATTGCCCAGACCGTCATCGACAAAATCCGTGGTTCGTCCGACGTTCTCTCGAATCTGAAGAAGATGATCTCGACAGCTTGGATCAGTCGCTGAGAAGGGCACGGGACATTTCCCTTCGACCTCGATCAAATAAGGCGAAAGCGCATTCGTCACCCGAGCTTTGACGTGCGGTTCAAAATCATGGTCGCCTTTCCATTCAGCCATCGTATCACCCTTTCGAAAATGTTTCGCCAGATGTTCGACTCGTTCTTTCCACGTCTCCATTCGAAGACCGCAAATTCCACATCTCGATTTCACAGGCGGTCCCTCAACTTTCCACGAATCTATAACTGGTACCGTTTTCACGTGGTGGACGAGTCGAAGATGCTGGGTAAGATGATCTTTTCGGCTGAAGACTGGAGGTTTGTCGTCATTCTGACAGCCAGCGTGGTTGTGAGTTTCGAGATGTTCTGGAGTTGGGTCGAGTTGACTGCAATATGCACAGTGGTTTCGTCCTGTCTCTAGGGATGCCACTACTCCTCCGAATGGAGCACATCGCCAGCCTGCAAGGTCGAGATGAAGGGACTTTTCGTGTCGGGCCCAGTCATACTTACTCTTGAACTTGTCACAGCAAAACGTACAAGGAAACCGTCTGTTCAGGGGTTCCTTGCCTTTAGCGGTAGAAGAACGTTTCGACTTGGTGACTCGCCCTTTTAGCGAACCTTTACGAGTCGCGGACTGGGGTGATCCAACTGACGCAGAAGAACAGCTCGTCGCACTTCCTAAACTATGCGTCGACCCTGCGCGACTCCCGACACGGCTTCGGCTGAGGCTCCCAGCGGATGAGCGTGTTCTCAATGGCGTTTTTTGTAGTGCATCAGCAATGGCGGATAGTGACGCCGCTTCAGCTTCCGGGGGCGATTCTTGCCATCTTTGCATAGGATCTAAAGTGCTGTCTCGTTGATGATTATGGCGAGGTATTGAGATTGGATCACTTCCTGTCCGGTGCGGCTGACGGCGGAAATAATGGCTTCGTTTCCGTGGAAGTCCGCGTTGGGAACCCTCAGCTATCGGAGAACTGTTAAACGATTGACCGAATCCAGGAACTCCAAATGGGGATGTCGTTGTCGGAGTTCCCGCTCGATTACCCGATGTTGCCAATGGCGAGATGTTTCCCCCAGTTGGTGTCTGTGCCGCAGCGGGTGCTTCCCATGAGTTCAGGCTCAATGCAGGATCAAGCCAGAATTCACTTTGTTGTTCCAGTGGGATCATGGAGTTGAGAAAGTCATCTGTGAAATCGAGATGCTCATGACCGAACGAGAACTCATCATTCTGAGGCGGAAAATACGATTGAGGAGCTCCCTGGTCCTGAATGGGCGTGTTTCTCTCATCAACAGTCCTGTTCGCAAGGCCAAGTCTTGCAAAATCGAGTTCCGAGAAGGTCAAGACTATCGGGTCACGCATTAGCGGATCTCAAACCCGAGATGAAAATCTGCTTACTATCGCCATCAACGTCATCCGACGGCGGCCGTCTCGGTGCACTGGACCCCATTGCTTTCGACTCTATGTCCCTTGCAAATACATGCGGGTAAGCACCTGTAGTTATTAGGTATAGTAGTTTTGGCGATGGGTGTTGAGGCCAGGCAAAGTCAGTCATTGAGGCGCCTTCTTGATGACAAAAAGGCGCCGTTGACTTTCCGGAATCGGAGTGAGACTAACCCCCACCTTGACCAAAATTTTGTGACACCGAATATGCGATACTACGTCTCCATCGCGGAACACTCAGAGGCGATTTACTCCCTTGGCCTAATCTGCCTTTTTTTCAGCCGCAATCCTGGTATTTCCCCGACTTTGTTTCTCCATAGTTTGCCATATTAAAGTGATTACTCATGCGCATTGGCACAGACCTTCTCCATGCATGACGAGTCATAGATAAGATCATCTAACGAAGATAAGGCTATGCGTCACTTTAGCGGTATGAGCTTGCTTCTAGGGACCGTTGGTTCAATATTTTCTCCGTAGACGGCCTGACTCACCAAGCCCAGCTTTGAGCGCTGGTGGCGTTGAAGCCATCTACGATGGCATTGAATAGCACGTGGACTTGCAGACCGGCTAATTATTTTCCATTCTTCAGTAGCTGCTTCATCAAATACCCAGTCAGTGATGTGTCCCATATCTGTCGTACCTCAGTTTCAGTTAAATCGCTGCTACTCATTCCTCCAATGATGGCAATTCTATATGAGCTCCGCGAATGAGCATATAATGGCACCATTCAAGTCTACATGCCGAAGAGTGCCTAATTATTTCCAAGACAGTTTGACCCTGGTCGTTCAAGCATTGATGCTGCTGCTTACCAGGTGTTGCCTTCAGCTCGTCACTGGACTGCTATCAGGTTCAGGCCAACGATTTTTGGAGAAGTTGGAGCAACGATCATTGCTTTCATCCGTGCTTACTACAGTACGGAACGTCGAGCGCGATCGGAGCGATCCAAGACCTATCTCAGGATTTTAATCGTTGACAAAGCGATGCATTGAAGAGTTTGCATGTACCAAGCCAAGACGTTTGACAACTCGGGTCGACCCGATCTCGATTGAGAAAAGAATGGCAATAATTCTAACATTATCTTAACCTTTCTTTGCCCTTCCATCTGTGGTATAAGTTGGTGACATTCGCGAATGAGAACACAGCATTAGTCCAATCAGTGCTGGTAGCTCATGGCGCGTGACGCTCTGCGTGCGTAGGGCGTGAAAATGGCTTAGCTCGGACCAAAATCGGAGCATCATTTTTGGCAACAATGACGCTTACCAAAAGCGATCAAGTTCAAAATGTTTCACATGAATAAGTAAACATCAAGACTTATACGAAACCAACAGGCTACAGGCGAATAGCATGTCACCTTTGAATCAGTTGACTCGCACTGGAGAATGACGTATCTAAGAATCTGGATACCAACAGCAATAGCAGCTGTCAACGATGGAGATCTGCAGGACTCATCGCATCCTCTTCTAGAAGCTAATGAAGTGTATGGGGATATCAAACCGCCTCTCCTTCCTTTCCTTCATCCTCCTTGATCGCATCAACCTGGACTATCGAATGCGACAGTCCTTCATCGCCCTCCTTCTCACCAATGACCATAGCCGTCAAGCTCTTTCCATATACACAGCCAGAGTCCAGACCAAAGGTATATCTTGCAACCTCAGACGAGTCTGCCCCAACCTGTATTCCAACTCTTGCATCGTGGCCATAGACCACAATACTGCGCTTCTCGGGATCTTCAATCGAGTTCTGCCATCGATTCCAAGCATCAATCCACCAATCGCCTTCTCGAGTTTCGAGCGGAAACCCAGTAACACCCTCTTTGTACTGACCACTGAAGCCTTTGCCGTTCTTAACAACATCCGCCCATTTCTCCAACTCGGCTTTTATATCGGCATCAGTGGCATCGTGATATGCCACATATCGTCGCGTCCGACTCTTGGCTCCCTTCAGTAGACCTGCTCGAATGGGCTCAGTAACAGTAGCTTCTGGGTCTCGGTATACCAGCCCTCGCATGTTCATGACAGCCCATGGATCTTGTTCTTCCAGTGGAAGTAAGGGGACCAGACCGCCATGCGCGACAAGCAGAGTCCCAGAGTTCCAGGGCGGTGATGTCGCTCCCTTTCGTAGTTTGATCCGTAGAATCAGCGGTTGTGCGGCCAGCCAGGAGATTTGCTCATCGGTCAGATTGGCGGCAGTTGTAAAGTCGCTTTCCGAACTGTAAGGTTTGAGGTCCTCCGGTGATATCGACTTCAAATCCTCCTTCGTCTCGGATGGGGCCGGTTCGCCATCTTTGACCTCCTTCTCCTTTTCCGCTTCAAGCGCCAGCCTCTTCAACCTCACAATGATCTTCGCGTGCTCCCCCCTTTTGATAGCAGAATGCGCAGCAAGCACCCTGTCCTCATTGTTCCCTCTCATCGCACTCGCCCCAAGCTCAAGCGCCAACTGGACAACCCCCGGACTATCAGGACCCTTGTTGATCAAGTCTCCGACAAAGATAAGTTTGTCGCCATCGGATCTGTTATACGAGACTTTTTCCAGTAATTTCTTCAGTTCGGGCAGATGGCCGTGTACGTCACCGACGATGATGAGTCTGCCTGGGGCGATGACATCTTGAATACGAGACTGCAAGGGGTACCACGGAAAATCGGCATGAGAGCGCGCGGTAGAGGAATGATTATTTATCTCGTATTCGTTTTCGTGAGAGGGCATTTTTTTTGTTGTAATAATAATCCTTGGCGAACTTTTGAGTTTGCGTTTTTGGTGAGGGAGGAGAAAATGGGTTTTGTTACGAACGGGCGAATCAGATGATGGTTATTGGGGATTGAATCCACTTTGCCGATGACGAATGTGATACAGAATAATTGCACGTGGGAATAAGGGAAGAGGAATTTCGTATTTGCAGATTGAAAATACAGATCGGGCAGGCCTGAGAAGATAATTTTCAGCACACCGGCAGTCATAGCCTGGTTCTAAGCATGGGTTTAGGTGAAAATGAGCTCTGTAATATAGGCACCCTTGAAACTCTCGCTTATAACAGAGTGGTCTAATGCGATAGACTAGAAATCTATTCCCTTCGGGGGCGTCTGTTCGAATCAGGCCCACGTCGAGTTTCTTTTTTTGATCTCTTGACTGATGTCTATCACTTTTATAATAACCTGCAATCTGTTTATAATTTTCTCTCTTATTTCTACCTACTCTTTCAATATACTCAGCTTGTCTTAGTGGCTGAAGTACTTTTATATTTTGCTAGTCTGTTGCTATTATGACATTGGAAACCAGCACATCTACTGCAAATTGTTCCTTACTAACAATCTGTAACAAAATGCAATAACAGCACATGGTTTGCCTTATTATCTCTCTAGAAAGATTGTATGTATCTCGGTTTAAAGCTCGTTGTTTAGTCTATGGAGCTTAAAGCATAAATATTCTCTGTCTGAATTAGGGTAGGTCGTGCACCCGTTAGGTCTGCCATTTAAGCATACACCTATGCTTCCGCAACAACCTACTCACAAGATCCCGTAATTGCTTAAAGATCATTAGATTGAGTTAGTTCACATGAAAAAGATCGTTTGAATGGCATCTAATGTTAGACGCCTTGGTGGAAGGAGACTCGTCCGAAGAATCCATGCTCAGCCCTTCACAGCAGGGGATAGGTAAAGTTCACTAGATCCAACAAGACTTCGCTGACTCGTTCCCCATTTGACCTTGGTTCAGAGGGCCAAAGAGCTTATTTACCGCCAAGGCAGCTGGTGTGACAAATGCATGATATGATTTGCTTCAGCTCCATAGCTCTGATCAGGAAATCCCCAGCTTCCAGTTCCCCGGGATGTCCAGACCCAAAGCAGCAGGGCTGAAGAACCAGAAAAGTCTAGAAATGCGATATTTCTCACATGGCATGCTACACGGCCAAGCCAGAAGTTTTTGTACGCCTGGACCTCAAGAAATTCGCTTAATAAAGAAGCATTTAGTGGGTAGCGTCGCATACCAAACGCTCTCGGCGACTAGAAGCGCCCCAAAAAGCTTGATTGTAGGCAGATACGACGAAAGCGTGGAAACCTTGATGCCGGAAACTACGAGAGAACCAATCGTGGCTTGCGCTGTGTGGGGGGCTAGAATCATTGGTCTTTGTTGATTTTCGTGTTTATTGCTGTTTGCGTAACCTGATAGTTTGGCCCTGCATTCCAAACGCGCGGGCCCCGTTAACCAGCCCAGGTCCAGGTCCCAGGTACGATGCCGACAATAACTGCCAAGATCAAGGGTTCAATCGTCTTTTACCAACGATGAATATTGTGACATTGAACGGTGCATTACCGCGTCTTGGCATTGTTGGTTATTTTGCGCTGTCTGAACAGTTGTTGTAGGACCTCGATGTCAAGGGATGACGAAGGAACAAGAAATCCCGCGATAAGGGCGACGCTTGTTTTAGCGCATCCCTTGTGCCTCGCAAGTAGTAAAAGACAGTTTTAGCCTCTTTTACTACCCCGTAGTGGCTGTAGCGTATAGACTCAGGGTCTTCTTAGTCCAAAGGGCATGTCGAATTCGGCAACTCGGATCTGGTGGAGCCGAGCCAACTGAACTTGGCAACTTCGGATGGTGAGGCCGCTGTAAGCAAGCCTCGATCATTCCACACTAACAAAACCGCTCGGAATCTAGGCCCTGCTCTCCACTTCAGCTGCGATAATGGGCACTTGAAATAAAGATGTAGCTGTTCCCCTGCTCTCTCTGGAGATCTCTCTTGGTAGAGTCACATCATTCAGTGTTACGCTGTACGCTTGTCTTGTAAGTCAAGTCTGCACACAACAACAGGTTGATTCGTGTTGCACGACTCAACTTGTGACATGACCAACATGCAGTACTGACTTATTCCTCCAGCTATTTAGGGCCAGATCGTACCCAGGCAGTCACCCGGAGGTCCCCTCGTCTCCTCCCGACGACAAGATGTCGATGTTTGGTCGGTTCCAAGATAGCAAGAAACAATGGCGTAACTGCATAGTGGCCTGTTTCGCAATCTATGCTCTCGGTTTTCTATTCTTCTACTATAGCTTCCCGGTCTTTGGTGACTTTCATCGACCCCACCATCACCATGCCGCCTCTGTTACGAAGCAGTCAAAATATGTCAAGCCGGACAACATCACCGTCAGCGGTCTGGTATTCTACGGTCGACAAAGCCGAGTTGAGATAATGAAGTGCTACATCGAGCGCAACCTGGTCGAAAACGGAGGATGGCTCGATGAAGTCCTCTGGGTTGTCAACACCGAGCAAAAAGGTGATCTCCGATATCTCGAGGAGATCTTGGCTTCCAACCCGCAGCGATACAAGAAGATTTATTCCGACGAGATTGCTGGGACGTACACATACAAGAACATCTGGAAGAAATTAGAGCGTGGAAAGTATTACGTCAAGATTGACGACGACGTCGTACGTGCAATATCAAAGTCTTGGTTCGCTAAACACTAATCATTTGTCTTGCAGGTCTGGATTGACGACAACGCTATCCCCAGTCTTGTCACACGCAAAGTCCAAAACCCCAAGGACTTCGTTGTCTCTGGAAATATTATCAACAATCCCCCTCTTGGCTTCTTCCATATGCGCATGGGCGCCATCCACCCATACTTCCCTGAGGCCTTTGAGCCATTCAGCGTCACAAACGCCACTGATTACTGGAGACCGTCCCGACATCCTGCGTGGGATGGACCCAAGAAGTACAAGTGGGAACTCAAGAATGAGCCTCCTTCCTGGCCTCATCATCGATGGTTGCGAGTCCCTGAGGATTCAATGCTTGACCAAACGCCTGCTGCTGAACTTAAGTACGACATTTGGGGCGATAGCTACCGCAACTGGGCCATCGCTTCTCAAATGCACATGTCTCTATTTGAGAACATCGAGAAGAACCAATTAGACCTGTACAGATTCGAGAAAACTTGGACGATATACGAGGATCGAATCCGAATCAACTTCATGTGCATCTACAGCGATGACATCCTCGACACAGATCCTGAGAACTGGCCCCAAGGACGGGGTGACGAGGACATGATTGTTCTTGATCTCCCCAAGAAGCTTCGACGCCGTAAGTCCTCCATCAAAAACCCACCATACTTCATACTAACATTCTGCCAGCTGTTGTGATTCAAGGCGACGCTTTAGCCGCTCACTACCAGTACATGGACCAGAAGCAATTGGAATCAACCGATATCCTAAAGCGATACCAATCCATTGCAAAGGATAAATACTGCCTAAACCTGGCTGCAGCCCAGGGCGTTGCGGAGGCAGATCTGAAACAAAGATCGATTCGAGGTCTCTTTTCCACCCCAAGTGGGTATGATGTTTGATGTCTATAATACGGAGTTATATATCCTGGGATGGGAGCCTGTCGGTTATTATGCTAGAAATTGCACCAGTCGTTTTTTCGCCGCCTCATCTCATGCCTCGCGGTTCGTCCACCTTCGTGAAACTTGTAAATATAACTTGGTTTACGGTTATTTTATCTCGGTTGTTTGTTACCGTTGAGGTTACATGGCATAAGATGGTCCTAGTCTGCGATGGGATAGGGGCCAGTGTCGTCGAGACCCTCTTTCAGGAGGAATCGTACTATCGCCACAGCACTAGCCGCCATTTCTATTGAGATCTTCGTTCATTATCGGCTGATGAGGTCTAGAAGTGCAAGACGAGAAAAGTACCCTGCCACAGAGCGCGCCAAGTTCATCATGAGTTATTCTGAACATGCCTATTCTGGTCGAGTTTAAGCTGATTGACATGCTTCACGGACGGTAAACTGATTTACGACTGAAAGGCATCCTCTCACAGCAGAGCTTGGGCCTGATACGTAGAGTGATTCGAGATTCGTGTATCCAGTTAGAAAAGATATTATTTTCAAGATAGTTACAGAGTTTTGCTTGCTATATACACTAATATGAGATGATCACTCTACTTTCGAGAGTGAGTGACTGTCCAGCGGGTCTCAACACTGATCTCATTGTTCTTCATCTCAGAAGATCCGACAGTCAAGTTTTTCTCCGACCCTGACTCATCAGGGAATCCTGCAACAGCATAACCGTGCTGAAGTTTATCATTTGTTGGCCTGTAATCGTCAATCTCCCAGGTCGACAAGTTTGGGTCTCGAGTAATCTCGGGCTGGGTGCTGGCGGCACCTGATCGGCTGGCATCCCTGAATCCTGTTGAACGCTCGGTAGAGTATTCATCCAATCGAGATCCCCCCATTCGCTTCTTGTACTTGGCGTAGAAAGGTCGGAGCATGGGAATGCTGACGCAGAGAATGGCCAGGTTGGGCTCGAGGATGAAGAGGAAGATGGTGGTGGGCATAGTTCCTGTGACGTTGTTGTTGAGATCGACGGTTGAGATATAGATAAGTCGGAAGACGGCGCAGACAACGCAACTGTTCGAGTCAGTATATACTTCTTACTTCAAGAGTCGAGAAACCTACGCAAGACCCAATGCAAAGCAAGAGGTGATACCAATCTTCTCTGCACGGCGTGTCTTCAAGTTCCAAACACTATGCATAGGAAGTGCCATAATGATCAAGTCTCCAATAGCGTTGGTAGCGATCAAGGACTGGATCATTGGAATGTACGCTCCGCACTTTCCTAGACCAGTCCACTGAGCAGAGACTGGGTTGCACAGGAATATACAAGAGCAGAGATAGGCGATGAGCCACATGGCGACAAAGACGAGGGCAGCCTTGGATGACTTCTGCATGAAGCTGGTTGGGAAGACTCGGATGAAGAAGGCCAACATACTCGCTTTGACGGAGGCGAGAAGGGTGACATAAATGGCTTGCATGCAGAATGTCAACTTGAGAATGAAAGGAATATTTGCGGCGACTGGATCGAGGGGTTAGTAAACCGTACTAGCACAGAGGCAGATGATAGTTGACTGCTGGGGAGGGAACGCACGCTCAGGGTATTTCGCTAACTCGTATCCGTTTCCAACAGGTGCAAAAAGTCCTTGACAACATAACATTGCCACGCCCAGCGGCTGCAATCACAGTCAGTAATGGCCTGCCTCAGCCAGAGATTGTCACCAACCGTTGCGAAAATAACGAATCCATCATCCCATCCAAGCCCAGGTCCCATAAGTCTCCCAATGACCCGCAGAGTGACGACAATCAGAACCAACAGCACAATCAAGCAATTGATGACAAGTTCGGCTTTGACATAACCCAATATGGGCATGAAAACCTGCGGTGTCGATATCACCTCTACTGCTTCCGCCGACATGATGGGAAGCAAGCACTCAAAGCGAAACAAATACGCCAAACAAGAGAAATTTCACAATACAGGGAGGAGCAAAAAGGAACCCATTCTTCCTTATATGTACAGAAACCATAAGCAGGTCATGTCGATCACTTTACTCCAAGCGAACGGCTTGGGAAAAAAGGACCTGCATTAGCTGGGGGGTTCTTTAACGGAAACTTGGCCCAAACGAGACTGGTTTGTTACAGATGACAGAGACGAGGCATACGAGTGTGCACTTGGCTGTGGTCTCTTTGCCTATTCGAGTGCAGAGGCTCCGCTGCGAGAAGGATAACCCTGGGATCCTTGGGGGCAACGGCCTTGGAAAGCAGCAGTGATGAGGCAAGGAGATCCTTGACAGGGTCCTTTAGCCAGCGCGGATGACGGATCCGTGGCGAACGGGACTTGGCGCGGCAATGGGGGAGAGGAGCCTCAACGCTGGGTCATGATACACTCAGGGGGAGAAGGAATTGGATGCTGTATATCCGAACCTTACGTGAGAGGCTCACTTACGACCCAATGGAAGAAAAAGACGATACGTAAAATAACCTCTTGGCATCCAGAATATTGGTGCAGGAACAGGCGAACCAACCGAAGTTGCCGCATGAAACATTTTGATTACAGACTGATCCACTATCAACGACACTTTCTTGACTCGACTCCTGCAGCCGCAACATCATAAACGGGTCGAATGAAAAGCCGGGAAAGTGCCGGGTTTCTAGTGCTTCCATAGCGAAAAAGACAGTGCAGTCACTGCAGTTTGAGTGTCAGGGCTGAAGAACAAGCTCACCGTCTTCTCTTCAGCAGCTGACCTAAAGATTATAAAACAAAGCCTTATAGGGCTAAGATCATCGGAAGGCTTGAGAACAGACAATGCGGAGAAGAGCAAAAAAACGGCCCTCCCGAGATGATAGAGAGAGACGACTGAAGAAATGGTTGAATGAAATTACTCGCCAAGAATCAGAAACAACGGAGTATTTCTGGGGCCCGTCCCGTCTCGTTCCTTGACCACTTGGTGAACAATCCGCCATCAAGCGTCTCCATCATTCCCCATATATAGCCCACATAGGAAAAGAAAACGAGATTCTAGCGTGCGGTCCTGAAAATATCCATCTCGGAGAACGTTAGCCTACTGTAGGAAATAATCTGCTGACTGTCCAAACAGATCATGTTTTGTCCCCCTGGTTTGGATGACGATCTTGCACAAGAAGAGCGCGGTTCGCCGACGCTCAAAGCTGAGAGAGGTAAAAAACCGCACTGACGCGACACTAGGGGAAACAAAAACAGGACTGCAAGATAAGCTTCCCGCGCTGCCCGTCAATGGTTTGGCACAAGTCTAACGGTCGCACAACGTCTTTAACATAGGCAATTAATTTTGAGTTTCGGAAATATCGATCGAAACGTTGACGTGCTTCTGGATGATACCGTAAACCCTTCTGTCACATCACATCCATTCCTTGTCACAGTACTCCGTAACCCCCCCGTTTTTACCTTGCCACGCCACGTTATGGCTGCTGCCCACAAGCCAGGTTGTCGGTGTCCTTACTCAATGTGCCCGTCGCGCATGAAAGGAGGTCTCAAGGGTCCCTCCCTGCTAGAACACTTGGTCGGAAATGCAACACTCATGTCCCCCGGAGACCGCCACCGTAAAGGTTTAGGCCAAGACCGCACGGCGACGTTGCTTTTTTAATCACGGCAAACTCGCGTCGTCCTTATAAAGTATGCTTTGGCTGTATTTGACTGGACGGAACTAGGTTTAAAAAGCAACGTTTTTCGTAAGAGTCAGACCAGCATATTAACTTATCCCCACCGAACCGTCAGAAACAAAACATTATTTTCCTTTTTAACCTTTTTCATACTCCCTACATCATCATGACATCCTCTTACACTACCAAGCAATGGGTCCTCGCCAATAAGCCTACAGGGGAGCCTGTCCTGTCTGGCCCAGACGCTACCTGGAAGCTGCAGACCGTCACACTGCCTGAGCTGAAGGATGGCCAGATCCTCGCCAAAGTCCAGTATTTCTCCAACGACACTGGCCTAAGGAACTTTATCCAGAGCACCGTCGCGCCTGAGCGCTTCTACGTGCCTACAGTGCCCCTCGGCTCGCCCATGCGCTCCGGCATCATCGCTGAGGTGGTCGAGTCCAAGTCGGACAAGTTCAAGGTCGGTGATCTCTGCATGGATTTCCACCTGGGCACCTGGAGCGAATATGTCATCCTGGAAGCCGAAAACTCCCAGGCCCTCGCGCCCCTGCCCAACGGCCTGCCCACCACTCACTTCCTTGGTGCGTTTGGCGCTTCTGGTCTGGCCGCGTATACCGGCTTGTACTATGCCGGCGAGGCTAAGCCCGAGCACACTATTGTCATCTCAGCCGCTGCTGGAGCCACTGGCTCTATGGCTGTCCAGATCGCCTCCAAGATCCTGGGCGCTAAGCGAGTCATTGGTATCACCGGCTCTGACGAGAAGTGCGCGTGGGTGAAGAGCATTGGTGCCCACGAGTGCCTCAACTACAAGAGCCCTACATTCCTCGAGGACCTCAAGGCTGCTACCCCCGACGAGGTCGATGTGTACTTTGACAACGTCGGTGGTGACATCCTCGATGCCATGCTGACCCGCGTCAAGAAGCATGGTCACATCGCTGTTTGCGGTGCTGTCAGCGGATATAACTCTGACGAACCCATGGCTCTCAAGAACTGGTTCGAGCTTATTTCCTGCAGGATCAACATCCGCGGGTTTATCATGCTCGATTATATGGACAAGGTGCCCGCTATTCTTGGCGAGCTTATTGGCGCCACTGCCGATGGACGCATCAAGCTCGAGGCTGCCGAGACAGTCATTGAGGCGCCCATTGAGCAGCAGCCCGAGGTTTGGATGAAGCTGTTCGGTGGTGTCAACCAGGGCAAGCTCCTCACCAAGCTCATCATTTAAGAAGCTTGGGTGAATAAAAAATAAATAGTTAATGAATTTAGGCGGGCATTTGCACTAGCGTTGCCATTAAATATACACTGGCTTATCATACTTGATCGTTTCTGAATTACTGTAGTATTAATTGGAACCTAGCTCCTTCATTTGGCGGAAGCGCTTAGCACTTCAAAGGTAAGGTACTAATTAGGTCCTTGGGCTTTTTCCCCACTGTTTACGTTAAATCTCGCTGGCGACAAGGCACTCACTGTAATCCAGCGCTGTGATCAGCAGGGGATCGCTGGACATGCACTGCACTGCACCCCAGCTTTGTCTACTGACAGAAGGATTCAACCAAGTCTCCGCGTTATGGTGGACCATCCCCGCCAGTTCATGAAACCTGGAAGAGGATTGAACTCCCTGCGTTTTGTGCCTAGATTAGGAAGGTCAAATTGTCTGGCGGACTTGTTACCTTGGATTGTGAAGCCTGACGCCACTTACCCTGAAGACAGACAGATATTGACAATTACAAGACTATGTAACTTGCGTGTGTACGATGCGAGACGAAAGACGATAATCCTATATTTTCCTCTCTTAATTGTGATGTTTGGTTTCTGCTATTGACATGCTGCCATCCAATGGAGCTTTGGTGCACAAAAGAACCGTTCATCAATTGCCATCAATCGACACTGGAGAGATCCATACCCCGCATTTTGACATGAAATTGACAAGATTGACCATAAAGGCGTGCCAAGACACGTAATCAATAACCAGTGACGTGTGTCAATTGACCCCTCAGCCTCACATCTCCCACTGATAAGATACGGGCAGTGTCAGCAACGTTTTGCCCATCCTACTCCCCCTCCCCAAAAGCCCTACCAAGTTACAACCATGACAATCCCAGAGTCAGGCATCACCATTGAGCCAGGATATCGTCCTGGTTTGCTAGCAAGATGTCTCGAGATGCACATCGCCTACTATCACCCATACAACTCCTGGGGTCTTGCATTCGAGACCTCCCTCGCCAAAAGCTGGGCCGACCTCATCCAAAGACTTACCAACCCTCGCAACCAAATCTTTGCCGCAGTTCAGTCAACACCCTCTGATAACCCCGCCGACTTCACTCAAACGATTGTGGGGACGATTTTGATCGATGCAGAGCATCTTCAACAGCAGAACACGGCGCAAATACGCGGTTTCATCGTTGATGAACGAGCCCGTGGCTTTGGAGTTGGGAAGCGCTTGATGGCGGCGGCCATGGAATTTATCGAGCAGCAAAAGTTTGATAAGGTGACGCTTTTTACATCAAATACCCAGGAAGCTTCCTTGTATCTATATAAAAAGGCAGGCTTTGTGGTGGTGAAGGATGAGCAAAAGATTCTGTGGGATGTGCCGATGAATGAGTTACAGCTTGATTGGACTCGACCAATTGTTGCAACCCAAGGAGTTGATGAAAAAGGCGCAAATGGAGTTGCGAAAAGCGATATATAGAGAAAAGAAATTATATCGAGAAACAGAAGCAAGCTACTAGACGATCCCATTATTGACATTTCTTTTGCGAGCTTGAACCCAATTGCTTGGATGGGACATGTATAATTGAACCTTGTCCCAATGCTGAACTAGTCGAGCAACCAGAGAAACAAGAAGTATCAGCATGGGCGTTAGTAAAAAGAACGAGAGCTTGGTAGGTCCCAGAAAGTCGGGGATTGCTTCCTCCTGCATAGAGTATTGCCGCCGCAAGGGTAATGGGCGACACAATCTATCGAGTCAAATCAGTACATCTACACGCTCACGATCTCCAAGAAAACACACGTAGAGTAGAAAGCAGCTAAGAACTTGTGTACTCTCAGCAACCTGCGCTTGCATGCGCGAAATTCGGTATTGTTAATCGATGTTGTGAAGATTTAGCTACGTTGGCGTGAGTGTCGTCCAGTGTCATTAGGGACTGCCTTACTGTTCTTTCGTGCTCGTCACAAAGCGTGCGGATGTTGTATAGCTCTTTCAAGCAGTTCCTCACCTCAGGGAAAGTCTGCTCAATAGACACCATTGATTGACGTCCATAGCGTGTTTGCATATGGTCTGGATAAGTGAAGTTATCCCAGCAGTCGATGGTTGTCTCTAAGCACACCACCAGCTCGGTCAATTTGCGCCTTGATGCCGAAGCCATGCCAGAGGCTGTTGCGATTCTTTGCTGGCCAATGCAAAGTCAGATTCATCGACCTGCGCAAGAGTTAGTTATGTTCGAAATCCGGAACTTTGGAGTTCTTACATGTGTTTCCACCCTCTCTTTAAATCTTTTTGCTGTGTTCATCCATTCGTCCTTGAAAACAACCGGTTGGTGTTGAAGAGATATTAAGAAGTAGTCGTCGGGATTTAGGATCGGCATATCAGCATCGTGTTTTCCGGTGGTAAAAGGGTCAACCTGCATGCCTCTGTCACAACAATCCTCAACGCATTGCCTTTCATCTTCCGGTTGAAAATATGTATCTGCGAAACAGTAGCCAGCCCAAATTCCGCCATCCATTGGGGTAATGCATACTGCAATTTGTGCTTGACAAAGGTAGTCGATCGTGGGGACTGTCGGAGAATTGCCTCGAAGACAGCTCATATTATGAACCTTTCTCAGGGGACTGCCATCTCGTCTCATTCGTATGTCCCGTGGCTCATGTTGTGTCAGTTGCCATGAGTAGAAAGGCAAATGGAATGACAGCTCATTTGTGACGAGGCCCTGTGGCTGTGCATGGAATGAGTTAAATGAGCTGAGGGTTTTACATGGTGCGTTACGCTTACTTTGGATAGGACTCCTATGTAAGGCTGAAAAGCAATATATGAATATAAGTAGTGTACCAAAGCATTCCTTTGATACCCAAGAACCGTTGCTATCATACCGACCAATGCATGGCTATCTGGGTTCATGATAAAGCTAGAAATACATCAGTATGGAAGTTTAAAAGACCGTAGATGCTTCTAGAAGTTCTTACACCAGTCTACGGTCTGTGTTGGGCTTTTTGAACCCCTTGTTGGATGGCGGCTCATGAAATCTCTAATACTTATATTACCACAGTGGCTCAATTTGGGGAGAGGAGAAGAGAGCCTTACCTTTTCCACGAGCCTAGTATACATTTCGTGGGGCATCAGAGATTTCCGTTGGCCAAGCCTGGCTGAAACTGTACCATTGCTGGTTCTGTCGTCGATCAGGCAAGATTTTGTTGACGAGAGATTGGCGCTGTTAGACTGCAGTTCTCGAAGCTCGCCTGAGTGGCAGAAATCAGAAATGGTTAACCATTTCGGCTTGATACCTGCGTCTCGGCTCCTTGCCACCATTGGTCATGAACCAGTCAATCAAGTTCTTGGCCCCGATTTTTCCAGGATCAGCATATATATCATTTAAAATCTTAATCATTCCTTGCGTTAGCTCCGAGCTTTGTTGGACGTTCCCATCGTCTTCGACTCCCACGGATCCTGCAGCACTTTTAGCGAGAATATGATGGCTGATGTAGTCTACCAGTTGTGCCAGCTTATCTTGACTTGTCCCTTTTCTTTTTGAGGGGTTACGCCTATGTCTCTTCATTGTCGTTTTGTTGCTTATTGCGATTCTCAGAAACTCCTTGGTTACAGGGTTCGACTCTGGGTCTCCAAAAGTTCGGATAATGATACCGGGGGCAGACACAACTCTTATGTAGATAGTCAGGCCACTATCAAGGCGACACAGCATATTAGGCAGAAACAAGTACTTTCACTTATGTAACTCTACAGTTATACAAGTAGCATGGACTATTCCCATTGTGGTTACATTAGGCGATGTATCAGACGACATGATACAACATGTACGAACGAATAATTCTCAGAAGATTGCCTTCTATCTGACATTTATACAATGAGTATCTTTATTTAGATATCATTGCCAATCCGGCCCTCACTCAATCATGGTAGCAGATATTATGTCTTTGTATTCTGGCTGTATACATCGACCGAGTCCACCACGGTTTCACCAGTGTCGTGTTCTGACGGCTTGCTTCCAACTCGCAATGCTGGCATCTCGATATGTTGCATCCATTGCACTGGGTTACGGAAAATTCAATGCGTGATGTCCGACAACTGCAACATGTCCAAACCCAACCCGTCTGTTCCTCTTTCCGTTGTCGTAACTGTGAACACCCTTCCCTGGACGCGATGGCATTTTGCTGCTCCAGCCAGCTCCCACATATGGTCTCATAGCCTGAAATGGAATCGCCCATGGTTGCTAGCAGGGATTGAACCAAGTAGGAAAAGATTCGTCTAAATGAATTGTCCAGGTCCCAGGAGTAGGAGCGAGGCCACAACGCGAGCTTTTATAATGCAACAATGATAGTTGTTCTGAGCGTCACTGAGGAAGACATCGAGTACTGATTACCTGTTCTTTGGAGAAAACATTCACGGTAAGATCCAATTATATTATTCACTATTTCAACTGACACCTATCGCTGAGAGCTCATATTCACTGCGCAGAACTTGGTGTTGCTCACTGTTGATTGATGGGGTTTATGACACCAAAGAGTTCACGGACGTGTAAGTCTCTTGCTAAAAGATAGGGTGACATCACGATCGAGAGGCACGATCCATCCTCCTCATCCCTTCTCAATGGTAACAGCCCCGCCGATGAAGTTCGCCAGAGATGCTCGCGGACCCAAAGCATCCCGAAACAAAGCAGCCATCTCGGAGAGGCCGAGCGAACCTTAAGTATGCAGGACATCAAACAGTTCCCGACAGTGGCAGTGGCAGTTTCTTGCTAAAGGATAGGGTGATATCGTGATCGAGTGGCACGATCCACCCTCCTCGCCCCTTCTCAAAGGTAACAGCCTTGCCGCCCGATTTCAAGGCTCTGTCGAGTTCCCACTTCACACCGTTCGTCGATTCAATCCAAACCGCGGCTTTGCTTACATTGTGTGAACCCTCCCGCTGTGTCAGCTCCACGTCGATGGTCCCTCTGCGAGGGATGAAGCTGAAGCTGCTAATGGATCCCATATCAACGGTAACCATGACGTTGAGAGGCCCAATGAATATCCTCTTTCTTACAGCATCCTTCGGCACAACACGATACTCTGCGCTTACCCTGGAGATTTTACCTCCAAAGGCAACCATACCAAGATGCTTGTCGTCAACGACGTACGTGCCAGAGTTCAGTACTGTACCAATGAGGCCACCGCCATAATCACCAGTGATGCCATCCCACTTGAGAGTATCTGGTCGTGAGTGGAACGCGGCGCTGGGAAAGCCATCCTGATTGATGTTGGTGAGCGGGGCATATGATCCGGCGTAGCCAACACGGAGGAGATAAGGATCAGAGGGATCATGACGAAATGCTGAGAGCAAGACCTGGGAGTTCAGACCGGAGCCGTAGTGGTGGATCTGTCTCTCGATGCGCTGAAGCTTTCCTCCATAGATGAAGTCCCAATATCGACGGGCATTGCCGTTCCAACCCCAGTGAGGTATGTTCGGCGTGTAGCCCAATACACTGTCGACGGTCTTTTGAGCCGACTCGTTGAAGCCAAAGTGTCTAGAGGATTAGCAAAGCACAGCACAGTACGTCGGACTTTCATCTCACCTTGTCCAGTAGTATACGCCCTCTTGGCCCGTGGAGTCCCACGCCATCTCGCTTCCATAAGGAATATCTTGCGCGTTCCAGAGCACAGCACGCTCCATCATTGCGTTCTCGATAGCTTGTGCTGGAGTGCCCTTGACCTCGCGCCTCAGGTCCGTCAGAACCTCCCCAAATACTGTCTCGCCCATCAGACCAACGTCTCTGTATGACACGTCTTGCTGGTACATCCGTATAATGGTCTTTTGAGCCTGATCCAAGTACCAGCTCCAACGTTTGGTTGTTAGATCAGGAAATGCTCGTGCGACACGATACATGGACCAGTAAGCCACCACGACGTGAACATAATTGTATGCACGATCGACACTCTCCGAAGCTCCCTTGTCCCACGACGTCCAGGAAGTCCAGTCAATATCCTTATCATAACTGTAGTCTAGCTTCGGTTCATAGTAGAAAAGTGACTTTCGCACTCCGTAGTCTTTCCCTTGAATTCCACCCCAAATCGTGGTTTGAACGAACTGATCCAGCTTGGCTATCTCTTCAGCATTTGGCTGAACAACCTGCTTGAGCATGGCTGCAACATAAGCACCGGTGCCACCTTCATCACTGAGGCCTGAAATCCAGACCCGTGGATCCTGCTCGACGATTTCGCGCTTCTCATAGTCGTATGTCATGACCGATGGAGATCTCTTGAAAGGGTCTGATGAAGAGTTGAACCAAGCCTCTGTGGTCAAGAAGCTCCCGAGGTCATTCAGGGTCTCTGATGTTGGCTTCGTAACAAAATAGTGGACAGTTTGCACCTTGCCATCATTGTACTTGATGCTGACGCGAACTCGTCCCCAAGCAGATGATGAGGGGATTAGCTCATAATGTTCCCCAGCTTCCTTGATCTCAAATGCGCCTTTCGGTGAGACATCGAGTGAAGCAATTCCAACATCGCTCAGAGGAAAGAGTGAGGCAGGCAGGTCCCGCGGGATAGTGTATCCAGGAACACCGACTACAACAGGGGTTCCAGTATTTTTGATGGCATTGTCAAAGTCGCGAATAGATTCGGATATAGAGAACCGGACACCAACCTTGAGCGACTCGCCAGGCTTCAGCATCTTGGAAGTTGGTTCGTTCCAAGGCTCTTGGTTCTTCCATTCATTCTCTGCCCACGCCTTAGTGAGGACCTGCCACTCATAGAACCCTTCAAAGGTCTGGCTTGCATAACCAGTTGACTCGAACCAAGGCTCTTTCAGATCCCGATAAGCCTCCAGGGGTGTCTTTGTTCCGTTCAACGGCGTGACGACAAGGCCATTGCCAGTGCCTTTGACAGGGGCGATACGGATGTGACCGGCATCCATGCCGATGTAGGGGTCTGCGAGAGAGCAGTGGGCTTGCATCTCCTTGGCTGTCCTGTTGGTGAAGATACTGTTGAACTCAGCTGGGAATCCCAGGCTGCCAAGCTCAATAGTGTCATTCCCATCGTTAGTGATGGTG
The DNA here is from genome assembly GCA_013186905.1 of Fusarium udum. Classification (NCBI taxonomy): domain Eukaryota; kingdom Fungi; phylum Ascomycota; class Sordariomycetes; order Hypocreales; family Nectriaceae; genus Fusarium; species Fusarium udum. The sequence continues at coordinate 69,333 of JAAQPG010000716.1, forward strand.
AAGCGCAGACCCAAGTCACCTTGATAGTCGAGCCATTCCCGAGTGATGTTGAGAGGGCTATCGGGCAGTGTCGGGCCAAGATCCGATATTGCAAGAGCAGTTCCCGTGCTGACGTTCGTCACAGGCTGCCTTTTTTGAGCAGAATCACCGTCAGTCCATGCTGAGACGCCTTGTTTGCGATATCTGTACGTGATGTCACCCCAGTGATACTGTCCATTATGGGCGCGAACATCAATTCGATCAAATGGTAAGAAGTCAAAGGTGTCGTTTTCTGAGACCAACGATACCAGGACTTGAGCGTCGCGAACGATGCGGGCCTTGAAGTTATTGGTCTCAATGTCGATGTAGCCATTGTCAAGTCCAAGGTTGTCTTTTTGGGCCAGCACCCATGGTACTGCGAAGGCAAGGCCTGCGTATAGCTGTTTAAGGAAGGGCATTTTGGCTGACAAGACCTGATGGGAAGGGGTATCTTTCCTCTGGTCGCGACGGTGCCTTCTTATACCGGTAGAACAGTGCGATCAATTACAAAATTCTGTGCTTAAGCCATTATACTAAAGCCACCGGATCATTGCCGTGTCTCATTGCCCTGTCCTTGTAATGCATGTTAACAGCCCAAGTTTAACGTGATTGGCATAATGAGCTACAAAGTCACTCCGGATCATTGTAACCATGCTCGTATTATGAGGCAGTCTGGGAGGTTGATCATATGCGTGGTTTATCCTGATTGGTGCGCCTGTAGCTATGCGCGCCAATATGTATTATCATAATTGGCTCTGGTAAGGGCTCATCACACCCTGTTGGAAAATTGTCACCGTAATCATCGATCTATAGAGCCGGTTGGTAAAGAGAATGAGGTGGGGGCTAACCCCACCACCGTGTGAGGTTGAGGGTTGAAAGTGGCCCCAGCCACAAGCAAGATGGAAAGGAACACAGTTCAACACATGAGAGCAATATATAATTTACCTTCGGTGGCGCCTAAGATGTAGGTTTCGGCTGGAAAGTTAGACACCATGAGATGGGTTTGAAGCTACAGAGTTCCCGAGAGAGGGGCATCCAGGCATGAATGGGACTAGCATAACTAATAAATGCAGCGTATTATGCAAAGGGAAGTTTTATTAGTTCCTGTTTATTCCTACAAGGGTATATAAAACGCTGAAGGGAAGTTGAAGGGAAGCTATATATAAGTAAACTGCCCTTGACTTCATGTTTCCATTTAGTTTCTTGTTCAACTTTCCCACCCCAACCCCTCTCAGGCTTCAGATGGATGATGTATTACCCTTACACCTCAATACTCGGACCGGTTCATTTCCCATGCATCGGCAATCGCTTTCCCGACATGCCCAAAGTGCTACGGGATATGATATGGCACGCCGCTTCTCAACGTTGCCATTGCGGCGTCTAGATCTTTGAGCTTCAAGGTCCCGAACCGGAACAAAATGACGGAGCTTCCAACGCCAGGACTCGGATACTTACCACCCGAGCGGCAGCTCGCCTTGCCACCACCGAAAATGTACTCCGCAGCCCTTGATCGAGGCAAAGGCAGTTCGGATGTCTCTATATACATGATGGAGATCAGATTTTGGGGCAGCTGGAAAGAGTCACAGGACGTAATGAAGAAAGATCACGGAGCGATAAAAAAACACCTCGAAAGGGATGCAAAGGGGAATCTCGGTCCTTTGACTATACGAAAAGTTTGCCTGTCACTGGCCGTTGCATCACTCCACAGCGATTTATGGTTTGACGCACCAAAATCAAGAACATCAGCCAGTCCCAGGTCGCCCGTGGAATAAAGGTAAGCTGAGTCCCCGGGGCTCCCGAATTCGATACCAATATTGGTATTGCTTCAACCGCGACTGGGGCGACAAAGTCGTAGAAAGGCACGCTAACAGAGGATTTAAGGGCAATGCGTGATGCTTTTCGTGACATCAAAGCACAATTGTGGACCACCGATCATTCCTGAAATTGAGTTTTGACGACAAGCCAGGCTTCTACGCAGGGGGCAACAAGTTTTTGAGGTCGACTACCGATGGAACCGGCTCCTGAAATGGCGACACCTCGAGCCGGGAATGTTGGAGACGATCCTTTGGGTCCGGAGGCGAAATCGTGAGGTCTCTCGACAGTCCAGCAGATGATTGACGTCTTGAATGCGGAGAGTAGTGTGAGGTTATACGGAGGACGACAAGTTGTATTGCGATGTTGGCCTGCTTGGCTGGGACGACTTGTGGTAGCCAACGGGCAATATCACAAGGGCTCGCACAAATGAAGACGACGGGACAAGGCCAGAGTAAATTCTAGGAGAAGAACAGCGTCATCGATTCGTCATGATTCTCACATCCAATCTCGAAAACGCATTCGCCAAAACCCTCCTCTGATCATTCAGAGATAACTTCCTCCAATTGCGTCGATGTATCCTCGTCAATCCGAGAAGAACAGCGTCATCGATTCGTCATGATTCTCACATCCAATCTCGAAAACGCATTCGCCAAAACCCACCTCCAACAGTCACAGATAATTTCCTCCAATTCCTTCAATGTGTCCTCAGTCGATCCGAGAAGAAAGAAGGGGGTGTGGTTCTGACCGCCCTCACCATGTATCAGGGTGTTTCGTGAATCGATGGGGCTGGCACGCCTTGTCACCTGAGTCGCCTGGGCCGCGTCGTGTGGAACATTGATGTATCTGTTTGGAATTGTCTAGATAACAAGCTCGGACTTGAGAGCATTTGACAGGTTGGGATCTGTGATGGGCCGTTCCTGTTGTCGGCGGTTGTCATGGCTCTGCCAAACAGCGGCTATCTATGATTCAGTTGTATCCAATGAATGGTTGTCGTCATGTATGTGGAACTGTATATCCAAGGCCTGTCCATTGTTTCGGTTGTTGGCCCTGATAGGTACTACTTCGCTCGCCCTGTATACCACAGCCGGCGGAGGTGATTGGACGTGACTTACCACTCACTACCGGCGGGCTCAACCTCGAAATCCTCAGCGCCAGCAACAAGTGCTGATGAGTAACTCTTGGGCAATTGTGTGGGTAGTCGGTTACTGGTATGCTGACGGAACTGTGTTTGAGTGCTATTTTGAGTTGATAGACCTGTGCTTACACCACTTCTTACTCGCTGATGAGCTAGACATCGTGATGAGGTTGAAGGTCAATCGTCTCAGGGTATATCTGCGGCCACGAGCCACTGACCTCCTTGTTCAAGAAGCCTGGTGGCGATCCGGACCGAGTTTCGACGACGTCGCTGCCCATGAGTCCATTGAGAACATACCGCTTGGTGCAAGCGCGATATGAAATTGTTTGGGCCGCCCCGGGACATGGCTGATGCAGCCGATGCACGGGGCATCTGTGACAGGCAATATTGTGGACAGCCTCCAAGTCACACATTAGTGTATAGTAACAGTTCTCGGGTCCAATGGCAAGGTCAACCTTGCATCATGTTGGCTTCTGAATCCATGCCACGAGTCCTTCGACGTGGTTTCGTGGTAACCTGTAGCATAGGTTCTTGGCGACATGGCTCAATCCCCTGACAATCGCGAGGTGATATCGAGCAGCACAGCGTCTTTTATCTTGGCCACAGACTCATCGCTGACCTGCCCCTCTTGAATGAAGCAGAGTTGCTGGTCCAATTGACTTATATCATCGCGCAGCTCTGCCAGTTCATTGCCAACGCTCTCCTCAAATTCTTGTGTATTCTTCTCGACCGATGTCTCGAGGACTCCGAAGCTATGGTGTATATCTTACTGGGACTTGTCGAAAGCTTTGTATTGTTCTTGGAGTTTGGCCACGTTTTCCCGCAGTTCCTGGTTCTCCTTCTCCAAGAATGCAATGCGCTTCCCGCCTGCCTCTTTCGCTTTCTTCAGCATTTGCAGCTCAACCCAAATCAGAGCGATTTCTTCAGCACGTTCGGTCGCTGTGTCTTGTCGTGGACGCTTTCTGTCAGGTTTGGGGTCGATCGGAGGCGGCGGCGGTGGGGGTTCGGTTTCTTCGTAAGATGGCGGCGCAAGCGTGTCATCTGTACCAAGCTGCACAATCTTTCCTCCATGACCGGCATACATGCTGGCCAGCTGAAAGCGGCTGCTGCAGGACGTCTTCAAAAGACCCTGGTTGACCGCATCGCTGACTGACTGGAGCTTTGGAGATGCATTGCGGGCCTCGATGTAGACGGTGAAAACAGTTGCCCGAGAAAAGTCGCGAATGGCATCGAGCACAACACCTGACCGTGCTCGACCTGCCGGACGTATTGGCTCGAGAGCAGGGGTGGGGACGAGGATGTCAAGATGGCGGTTCAGCTGGAGACGAAGGCCAAGAGCTGGGGACTTGAACTCTTGCTCAACCTCGCTAGAGACGGGTGAGTTCTTAACGAGGTCAAGAGAGTCGATGAAGGAAGCGCAGGCTCGAAGTGTAATATCGGATGTGCTGTCAAGGCCTTTGAGCTTGAGGGGAACGTGTATGTCGAAGAGGGAGCCTTTCGAATCGAATCGGGTCGTCAACGTAATGGAGCTGACTTTTGGATCCGGTTTGGCCAGAATACATGTCGTACGATCTGACTACCAAATGTGTTATTGCGGTTTCAATCAGGCTGAGGTGACGCTGAGCCTTACCTCGTTATCAGACTGCCACTCGATCACAGCACGGGTAGTGAAATGGACGTCAAGGCATGGTGAAGTCGACATTCCTGCAACCAGTCAGTTCTACAACGTGATGGAACTTGCCTGCGTAAGCTCCGCACAGCGTCGTGCCAAAACGCGCGCGACCAGAAGAGGGTGAGCTTCGCTGCACAGGCAATCTCTGAATCTCCAGCGCGCTGCGAGACCAAAGACCCCTTCTACAGACCCCGGTTGTTCCAGTAAAGGAGGCGCGGAACGCACTCGTTTGAAGGGTACAAGTCGGAATTTTATAACGGTCTGTAGTGCGATTTACCGCCTCTTCTTGGACACGGCGAGTTGGCAGGGCGAAGTTGGAGAGGGTTGGACGATGGGAGAAGAAAACATTGCGACGCTGCTGGGCTGAACATGCGTCCGTGATGGAGCGAGCGTGAATGAACAATTGACTGTGGATGCTGACGGTGAATGGCAATGAAGTGGGGCTGTTTGCTATGGAGAAACGGTTTGTCCGTTGAGCCGATGAACAAAGTGGGGCGGGTCTCGCAACCAATGCTCTGTAATTGCACCAACTCCTCGATCAAGAACACTGCTCATGCATCAATGCTCCACTGACCCTCGCTCTAAAGTTGAATGGATGGTTGTGGGTAAAAATACCCGCCTTTGAGCAATGTGACGCTGGCAAAACTGTAATGTCCTGCCTGAAGTGCGACTGTTAGATAGCATATTTGACAACAGCTTCTGCGAAAACTGCTCAATCTCGAACATTATCCTATAAACGTTTCTAACATCTTCCACGAATCTCATAGTGGAATTATCTATATAGGTAATTTGGATCCACATATGCCTTTTACAACGCATGGCGATGGAGACGGTCTCGTCAAATGGCGAAAGGAACAACAAAAAAGCAGCAGGCCATGCGGGAAAGAGATAAATTACAGAATTATAGCACGTATTTCAAAATTAAAAAATAAAATAAAAATAGCCACCAACTAAAAGTTTATCCAATTTTGTTTGCGCCAGCTATTCGATAATGTTCCAAGATACCCGGCACCCTTTTATACGTCTCCAAGGCCGGCCAAGGAGTTATCATTTAGGTTCTTATGATATCAGCTTTATGCTGTAGCCATTAGTCAGTCATCATAGTATTGATGTCTTAAGTTGTAGGCTAGAAGTGTTATTTGCAGTTAAGACTTGTGGCTGAGAGCTTATTCCGGCACAGAGAACCTAGAAACTAGTAGGTATTTTTAAAGACCCAAGAATGAATACTGTAGTTACAGAGTATGAAAAATCCTATGAGGTGACCAGTGAGGAGTCAAAAATGTTAAGAGGTGGATCATATTGGCAATGGCTCCGTGTTGTGGAAGTTCTCACGAGGGAGTACTGGCCTGAGGAGGACGTATGACGTTGAGCGTTGTTGCAATCTTGATGGGACCCGTGACGCCCAGTGGGATGAATATTTCTGGCAGCATCCATAAATCTAATATGCAGTTGAGTTGACAAGCGGCTATGGGGTTCCGTGTAAGAAATCCTTCTCCATCGTTGTCAATCTGCAATATGGCCGTGATGCGCGGCCGAAAAGCCTCCGTTTCATCCTCGCTATCTTCGAGTTCAAAACGAACCTCGAGGATATGGCTGTTGGTTTGGTCTTCGATCTTGTTAGGCGACATATTGAGGGCTTGGGTTTGAGGGAGCATGTGGCTATCAGCTCTACCTAGGCCATCGCTGGTGCGTCGGCATTGAGAGAACTTCATATGGTTTCTTGCGAACTTGTCTTTGATATCGTCGGAGCCAGAGGCGACCGGCGTCCCTGAGGTTGCGTTGCCATGAATCGGTGCCCGCGTCTGTGACCAGGAATTGTTCGATAGAGTTGTTCGGGCGCAGGCATCCGAAAATGAGACACACCAATCGTAAAGGATTGCATATCGCCGCTGATTAGCTCTTCGACCTCGCTCATTGGACTTGAACCTCTGTCGCTTTCTCTATTGATGATTGCGTCCGCCCACGGATCCGGACCCTTAGTTGGTACTTCTTCCTGTAGAGCGCGAAGGGCTACACGATAAAGCTTGATCGGCGCCAAAGAGAGTGTTATATCCAAGGTAGGTAGCTAGCTCCAGTGTGGTAGAACTGGATGGTCTTGCTTACATATCTCGTATTAGCCATGATTCTGCAACACATCGTCGTCCACTGATGCTACCGTGCAGAATACGTTGAGATCCATATTATCATAAGTGACCTGCGATGTCGATATAAGCATTAGGATTATTATTTAGCTCTAACTGTCAGCGTTTCTAGAGTTTATCATCGTGGCATGGTTAATTTAGCGGTCGATGAAATTAACTCTAGCATCACTGGCACTTTGCAGCTCCAAGGACTTAGCTTTCTCTCCGCCCGGGCGCCAAGAAGAGCCCATGAAGGACCATTAGCGCTGTGTGAGACTCTGAAAGCTCACAAGCTTAGGCCGGGCTTGAGTTCTAATATAAGGTAAATAACTGATGATGATACTTTACCACATTAAGACAGTTTAGAATGGGCTTAGTAGACCTGTGAGCCAAATGCCAGTAATTATTCATGCTTCGCATCGTGGCTTGGTCAGGGCTTTTGCAATTACGTCACACTCGAGGAGCTCACACACTGAGACCTTGCAGCTTTGGCATGAAGGTCTTTGAATCGCCAAAGCTAATCCAGTGCTAAAAGAAACCTCTTTTCGTCTTGATTGGGCATGTATATGCCACTATCACAAAAATTCCATAGACTGTTCGACCATATTCTGACCACAAACGAGACCGCCACTCCTCTTTGTCACTTTCGTGTCGTGACCGCGAGAACTAGAGATAGGCTTAGCGTCTCTAGTATCAATCGACTCGCCTCTGCTGCTATATCTCGAACCTCGATCGCGATCCTGTTCTCTGTCTCGGTCCCTGCCATCTTCCCGATCCTTGTCTTTCTCTCTCTTGGCCAACTGTGCTTGGTAGCTGGTGTACTGCCCGAACTGACTTTACCAGAGTGTTATATTGAGTTGGTAGACCACAAAGCTGATGGCGCACATCCTTCTCTCTTTCTCTGTCGCGGTTGCGATCGCGACGGTCCCTATCGCGATGTCGATCTTTCTGATCATTATCTTTCCGCTCTTTTGTCACTATGATCTCTATCCCTTTCCCGACGCCGGTCGCGGTTGTAGTCTCCATCCTGATGTTGATCTTCCCGGTCCTGATCTCTGTCCTTTTCCCGACGCCGGTCGCGGTTGTAGTCTCCATCCTGATGTCGATCTTCCCGGCCCTGATCTCTGTCCTTTTCCCGATGCCGGTTTGGGGCAAATACAGGTCTGGGACGCCTTTAGATATTCTTGATCGCACGCGCGTGACACTGATGGAGCCAGCGACTATTTCCTTGCCCGAAAGGTTCGGGTAATCTTGTTAAACTCTGTCGTCCTTGGGATAGAGCATTATTTGCGATCCCCACCTTTCTAGCAGTTGATAATCTTTTCAGTTGACGTTGAGATTTCGAGGACTTTCGAGTTTTGGCTCGGCTTGCTATGCCTTCGAGCGAGGTTTGACGCCCAAAATTTTCGATGTTGATAGGCGAAAGTGCTTGGGTATGAGTAAACATGTGGCTATTGTCTCTACCTATGGGATAGGCGGTGCATTAGCATTGAGAGAGCTTCATATAGTTCCTGTAAACTTACTTTTGATATCACTGGAGCCAGAGACCTTGAAGTTGGCGCCCATACTCACTGCGGGAGAATGCTGGCCTTTAAATGTTTCCCCCTTTCTTCCTTCGTAAGTCTTTGAGCTGGAGCTGAAGGTGGGCTGATGGGTCGTTCAAAGGAGTCAAGGCCTCGATCGTGATACTACCAAGCAGATGCCTGGAAAGCCTGCCAGTGGCCATGAGGTCGATGCGCTTGGAGAACGGGGCCTGTAGGGCGCATACAATGATTCCTTGAGATCTAGGGATGGGGATAGAAGTAACAGTGTCTAAGAGATTCGGCGACGTGACTAAGGGAGGGTAGAGAACCGTAAGAGGTGGTTCCCATCGGTAACGACAGCCGTGGCTGACGAGAAAGGTGGCAGCGAGATAAGTTAGCAGACTTATACCAGAGAATCGAAAAGTCGCAGGAAAATTGATTCAGGACTGGCAATAAAATGCGTCTTGATGGAAACAGTAAGTGAATGAAGTGGCACAGGTGTGGGCGGGCGTCTGCATCCAGCCGTCAATTGCCACTTGCCATTCATCCCAAGTCCAGGCTGCCTGATCTTCAGGCTGTACCTTGGGTACCGAATTACCAGGGTCCTCTGCTACTGTAAATTCCAACTCCCTTCCTCTTGCATCTCACTTTCCATTGTTCCCAAGGTACACGCGTCTTCAACGCGTCCTACCTCATAACGCAGTTTGCCCTTCTTTTTACATGCAGCTGTCGGTTATCACTTGCTACAGGGATAATATCCTTAATAAATTTAAAAGATTTATAATAATATATAATAATTTAATTAAGTTTATATAAATATTTATTATATCTATAAATTTTATAAAAGATCTATAAATTTATATTATTTTATTTAAAAATCTTTAACTTTATAAAAATCTTAGACTATTTATCCTAAAGTCCTTCCTGCCTTAGGTACCGAAGTACCAGGGTCCCTTCTGCCGTTGGTCTTGTAGCTCACTTCCACAAACGCGCGAACCTTGACGCGTCCTACCTACCTACCTACCTTACCTCATAACGCTGCCCTTCTTCATATCTTCAAGACTCCCCCTTCGTGTCATAGGCACCTACAACCATCCGCCCGAAGTTGGTTCACACAATGAGTTTCGACGCACCACCTGTACCTGCGCCTCAGAATGAGCACGCCAAACGTACCAACGAGCTCTTTGTCGTCTTTTATGAGGAAATCGGAAAATGGCCCTGGGAGGTCATCGATTTTAGTCCCCGAAAATGGGGTCAGAATCTCGTCTCCGACTTCACGAGACTTCTAAGCGTTGACCTTCCTAAGACCGAGAATGTATCACTTGCGGAACTTATCGAATACTTGCATCACAACTCTGCGGAGCACCCGAAAGTCCAGTATCAATACCAACTGAACATGATGCTCATCGCAAAAGCAACCAAGTGGTTGGCAGAGAAGCGTGAGCTCGCTGGCGACCCCGATTCCGATTCTGATACCGATTCCGACGGCTCTATCCTCAACGAGCCGCAGAATGTGACCCGGAATAGGAAGCAGGCCCGGGCTGCTCGAGCAACTACCAGAACCGCGCGTAGGTTTGTGTTTCCAGAAAAAAGAATGACATTGGGCTAACAAGGCTAGCGGTTCGATCCGCTCGTAAGAGGCCAATTAATTATAGCGACCGTCACCATTTCCAACTTCATAATGTTGACGATCCGGAAGATGATGGCGCTGGTGACGCCAATGAAGGTGGAGGAAACGAAGAAACCCAGGAAGAGGCTGCGCTCGAGTCAGCCGAGCCTCCAGCCAAGCGAAGGCTGATGGTCTTCTTCAACTTCTCACCCGAGAACACCCAGGAGCTATCTAAACTCATGGGCGACAGCGGCAACAGCGAGGCATTACGACTCTCGATCCCACAGCGAAATGCCGCAGGAGGAAATCACCTTCTCGATACACCTGTAAGTTCATATTACGAGCGGCACTGGCTAGTCTAACTGAATCGTACAGAACCAGTCGCTAAATGAAGTCCAACTTGCCTATGCCGACCATCTCAAATGCGAGATCGCCAAAGTGGAGGAGAACATTACCCGCACCGAAGCCAATATCAACAACTCGTCCCGACGCTGTATAGGCTATCGTGAAACCGTCCGTAACAGCACCGAGGCCCTCGAAAAAGCTATGAGGGAAGCCACCGAGGCTTCAAAAGCAGTCCAGAAAGCAAAAGCTCTCTGCGAAGCCGATGCTCAGGTCGTCGAGGAATTGCGCCGTCTCAGCAGCGATAACCCGACAATCCTCACCGAAGAGAACTTCCAGCACTTCAAAGAGAACACCCCTGCACAGAAAGAGAAGAGAAATGCTGAGAGTGCACTACACACCAAGGAAAAGCGTCTGAATGAGGTCAAGACCAAGATTCAGATCGCAGAGGCTAATATGGACCCTTTGAACAGCAAGATCGACGAATTGTCTCACGTACTGAACGCAAAACGGAATGTGCGTCGAAGCCTCGTGGCGATGCATCGGCTTGTGGCAATGGGTGGGGAGGAAATGGAAGAGATTTTGGGAGAGAATGGTCCTGAGGAGTTGCTGAGGGAACAGCAGCAGTGACCCCCTCCACATCGAACGTCTGGGCGTGGTCAAGTTCTGGGACGTGAAGACAAAATCATGCTTCAACGAGGTCAAAGGACCTGGGAACGCTTTTACTCTCTTATCTGGCCACCAGACGGAAACACGCTTCTTGTTGAGAACGAGGCAGATGCCATCTTCGTTCTGTCGCCATCTCAGATCTGAGAAGAAGAGGATTGAGAGCATCGGTCTTACCGGGAAGTCCAGCCACCGCCCCTCGCACCGGGATGGAGACTACGACCGCGACCGGCGTCAGGAAAAGGACAGAGATCATAGTAACAAAGACAAGAAAGATAAGGTTCGCAAAGATCGACATCGGGATAGGGGCCGACGCGACTGGGACCGCGGTATGTATTGGCAACAATGAGGAGTGGCAGGGTCGTTTGTAGTCAGAATGTGTTCGAACGTGTGAGGTACGTGATGTGAGCATCAGCTGTGCGGTCTCTCAACTCAAAATAACACTCTTACCAAATCAGTTCGGAATGGCTTGTCTCGTTTCACCATTGCCTTCATGACCTGCGACTTCTTGGTGGTTCAATATTCGCCACGCGACGAGACCGTCGTGATCATCATGTCCTGTAAGGCATACATATACGGTTTTAGTGCTTTAGAACGATAGGGCCCTCAATGGAACCTGCTAAGAAGCAATATAATTCTGGAATCAGGATTGAAAGCAAACTTACTATTGTATTATCCAAGCTTTGCCCCAAAAGCGATGGGTATGTCAAAGCGCGCCATCAGCTTCACTCCAGCGCCTCTTCGCAAGCTCAATCTCCTTTGCGTAACCTCCAAATGCACAGAACAGTTCAACTAAAGCCTTAGTCCATCGTTCATCCCGTCTGAATCCCACAAACTGTGCCTTTGTACAGTCCCAGTACTCGGGGTAAAACCCACTGTTTTCCCAAACTCAAGTCAGACCTCTCCGGGCGGTATCATCTGGGTAGCGAAGACATTGACTGAAAGAAGCTTCGTCTTTAAAGGGACCAACAGAGTTGCCATCTCGAATTCTCAGGTCGCTACCTGCATAACCCAAAGTATTACATATATAATTCTTAGGACCGACAGGGGCAATCGCACGAATTTGGGAAGTGAAGCTTTGCATTTGGTCGACGAGCTCGTGACAGTCTCGGTTAAAGAGCATATCCATTGCCCTGGAGAGGGGATCACCGCGAAGACCGGTCGTCAAGAGAGACGTGTTTCGTGAGTCTGCTACCAGATCCAGCACATGAAGGGCTGGCACAGACGTGTACTTGCGAATAAGGCCGAGCGCATTCGATTCATTGAAAGCCCCTTCGCTGGTGGGCTTCAAGTAGAGACCGAGAGGCAGACGGCTAACTGCCAAGGAACTGGTACCTCCATAAAGATGGTGTCCGATCTTTGGCAATACTTTGTACGTTGATAGTCGAATGAATTGGGGGGTGACGAGCCAAGCTCCCTAGAAGATTGTGCTGCACATATGGAATACAGCTGATACCAAACCTGGTCTAGATGCTGAAGATTGTATCCCTACCCAAGCTATCACTGTTTTGTTTTCCGCGATTTGCTTCCTGACCTTAAGCCATCTAATGCTCGATGACAAGCGGGCATGGGTCCTGATGAAACGTACGACAACCTTTCGTATTCCCGAGCGTGAGTGGTCTTCGCGAAGAGGATATTGGCCGTCGACATCGATCGTTGGTTCCACGGTCCCAATCAGACACCAGCCAATTATTTACTGAGATGAATTAGTATGAGAGAGCCCGAAGAATGATATCACTTACCTCAATCATTGATCGCTGTAGCCGATGCAATTTCACCACCCCATTCCTGTAAGCATCGGCGGCCGACCTGCGCACAAGCCAATGACCATCGACTGGATCTACCCGCTTCAGTCGTGCTGTATAAGCTAACCACCAATCGAGGTAATGGGGGCTGAAGAAGGCTCGAAGCATTTCTTGGACTCTCTGCTGGTCAACGTGTCAGTCATGGCCAAGCTCGGTGGGAAGATCATCTAGTGTACCTCGGCTTCAAGCCAACGGGATGGCGCGAGAATAACATGCATCACTACCAGCGGGTCACCAAAACCTGCTGGCTTCCCTGTGATGCAACTTCGGTTTCCATCCCTTTTGAGGATTTGAGCTTTCGTCCTACTGTCGGGGGCAGGTGGTGTAGTCCCGTATTGTGTGACTAAAAATAGTTAGAGTCCGAGTGTTGCATTGTTGATCAAGGACAATTACTTGATTCTACGATAAACATCCAATCTGAAACAAGGGCATGGAGGTCAGCTCTGCGTTGTTGGCCTAGACGACAGTGACGGAGGACCTGACTGGCAGCGAGAGCAGGGCTCAACGCGTTTGCAATGAAGGCACTGAGCAGTTTGCCCAGAGGATGTGGCAAGTCTTCGTTCTCAATGATAGAGAAAGCCTCCTGGCATTTTGGATCGGCGCTGGAATCCATGATGAATGGAGAGAGCTGCTCGACGTTACACGGTCGGTAGGGTGAGGGGGGCCTAACGAGATCACGTGAAACTCCACGATTGTCTCTACGTATAGGTACCCAACAAACACTTCGACAACAACCTGCATAATTCTTACATACTGCATGACTTCTATTCAACCTGTCTCCATATCTTCTCCAAAAAACCAACCCTCGCCACAGCCGCCGGACCCGTAGCAACAGCCCCGACCTGCTGCATCGAATGATCCGCCATCGCCGCCTGCAACAGCTGCTCATTCTGATACCCATGCCCAACCGTCGAGTTTCCAACCGTATAATCATCATAAAAATTCGTTGCGTTCAGATTTCCTGCTGCGCTAAACGTCACAGCTGCTAGACCAAGTGTTTGTGCCTGACCGAGAGCGTGCTTGGCGGCTGCTAGCATTCGGTTCATTGCGGGGACTGTCCGGAGATACACTTCGCGGCGTTGACGGGCGAACGATAAGAAGGATGCTAGGACTTGAGTCTTGCAGGCGTTCTTGTAAAGCTGCCGCATGCGAGGGGAGTAGAGATCACAGAGTCGGGACTCGGCGACTTGGTTTCCCTTCATGGTGAAGTGTTTCTCCAACTTCGTACCCTTCGCGACGACGACGTAACATTCTTGACAGATATGGGCATTATCTCATCCCCACCATCTGCCATTCTTCGACGATTCGAGATCGATCTTGGGGCACGCTGGTGCCGTACTTAGGTTCACAGCCAATTCGCTAAGTGGCCGCCAATCGTTGATGTAAACTGCCTCGGCGAACTTCTGCAAGAATAACACTCCACGAGGAAACCCAGGCAGGTTGAATGAGCAGAGACGGGCCTCAGATGGTCCAACAGAATGCTTGGCTTTGAAGAAGTGTGCCATATTCATGGAAGCTACAGTACCCGCCATACACGTCGCGCAAACATCGAATTCAGGAGGATCACTCGGAAGCGTATACCAGCGAATTCCCCTTGCACCCTGGGGATTGCAAGGCGGATGTTGTGAGAGGCTGTGCAGAATGTTCCAGAATCTGGGGTAGGTGCCCTTATCAGCAGCCCGAATTATCGGGATGAGTATGTTGGCCTGTCCCATAACACACGAGGTTTCCTGTGAAGGCCCAAGACGAGCTGTGCGGAAATACTGACTCTCGGTAGACTCGTGGAAGTAGTCCCAATAGCAGGCTTCACAGACCGAGAAGTTGGATGGGCCGCGTGAGGACATGTACCAAGTCCTCTCTGGGCCTGCGATAGGCTGTGCTTTGGGACACGGCGGAAGTTGCAGTCTCTTGTAGAATCCTGTGGCGAAAGCTGTCCAGTTGTTGTTGGGTGAGTAGAGCTTGAGCATGCGGCGGATGTACCAAAGATTATGATCGCAACTTGCAGCGCCCTGAGGCTTATGTGTACTAAATCTGTTCCCGAACGAGGTATGTCTGAAGTAGTCTTCATAGCAAGGCTTGCAAATTGCCATCTCTGGTCGATCTGGTGGGTAGTACCACTCATGTCCCTCGACTGGCTGTTCCTCTGGACAACGACCCTGCGCAGGTCTCATTGCCATGAAGCCCATCATGTTATCGAGACTCATTGATGAGAGAGCAGCTGGCCAAAGATAGTCTTTGACGCGAGGCGTTCCGAACAGACACTGCCTTTCTAATCTGTCATCGTGCCATACCGGTGTAAATGTGTCTCGAAACGATGAGTTGAGAATGCAGTCTGCGTAGCAACGACTGCAAATAATAAAGTCTGGGTAAGAACTGTGGATGAACCAGTAGGTCGGTAGTGTGAATGGCATGTCGATGCATTCAGTTACTGGCTGAATTCCGAATGGCAGAGGGGTGCTGGGACCTCTGTTGGAGGCAGCCAAGTCGGACGAGGCTTCGACATGTTGGGGTACTCGATCACTTCCGCTCCCTGGTAGTTGTTGGGGAGACTGCTGAGATTGATAAGAATATTGTTGTTGTTGATGATACTGCCCCTGCTGTGGAGGAGAGGCTACAGGTGAACCCTGGAGTTCCACTTGGGGTTGCACTGGTGAAGGAGGGTAATTCTGATAGTTCTGCTGCTGCTGCTGCTGTTGGTATTGCACCGGATATCCAAGAGCGTTGTGATCCTGCTGAGCCTGTTCATGTTGCTGCTGCAAGTCCCTCCCAGCTTGCCTCACAGCTTTCTCCGCGTCGGACAGAAATTTAGTTAGTCGACCCATTTGTTCACACAGATTCCAGTAATATTAGACGAGAAGATCCCACAGTGAGTCAAATATCTCAGCTGAGCACTTATACTTGGACCACGATGCCCCACTGATGTCGTTCCGTGCCGACATTGCCGGCCAGTATGCCTCGTTTTCCCAGTTAGGCTGAGCTAACTCAATTGGATTGACAGTTAGGACAGACTGAAGCCCATTGGGCTCGGAGAAATTACGAACCCGGTATGGAACATGCTGACTTCGTTTGTGTTACGCCCTGGTGCTGCGTGATTTATCCCTGTCGAAGTTACCATGACTCGCCAATGGATTCAACTGTCTTCGCAATCATCAAATTGAGCTTCAATTTGACAGTAGTCTAGCGTTGTAACATGTATCTATTCTAGTACTTGTGTTCCTCTTGAGTTTCTCGTTATCGGATCGCATTCTTTTGGACGCAGACAAGGAGCCATTCTCATCGACAGCCAGGCGAAATAAGCCGCCAAAAAAGCGAACAGTAGACCAGGATGTATAACACCCTCCTTCTGAACTATACCACCACGCTTCGCTTGTTGTTTAGACCGGCATCTAGTAAATCAGATCACTTAAAAGACGCCAGGGATGAAGCGCGCGGTAACCCGACTCCAAGCAACCCATTTCTCTCCAAATGTCTCCTTCAACATTTTCTCCTCATCCCTCACCCTCATCATAAGTCTCAGCAAAATTCCACACACGAGAACCAAGCAAAAGATCAAGCCCCAGCCGCTGAGTGTCGACCGGAAGCCATGAGGAATCCAGCAACCGAATGCGCCGTCCCATCGCAAGAACAAGGCGAGGCTGACGATCAAGACGACAAGTTGGCCTGTGTATCCAGGATGCTGGACATATCGATAAACACCACCCGTCATCAAAGTGTCAGGCGGTCCAAGCTGAAAAGTGAAGTTCTTTCCAAGTTGAGCAAAAGCCGTGAGTCGAAGTGGTCCGCCGACGAAAATTATCATCGAGAGGCAAGCCAGTGTGTATGAATTCCAGCTGAACAGCTCCAAGTTCAGGTTCTCAGTATGAGGACATACGAGGCTGGAGTCACTGTAGCCCGTAGAAATGAGGGCGTGGAAAACACCAACGCTGACAGAGAGAATTTGTCGGATTCGTGCTGCGGTTGGACTGGCGTAGGTTCCGAGGCTGTCTTGCTTCCAGCCAACGCGTGGAACTTCGTTGGGCGGCTTGAAACAGGACATGGCGATGAGGCTGGACAGTAGAACTGCCCCCGCAAAGGAGGCTTCGTAAAACGTTGCCATCGTTTCATGAATATTGAAATGCAGGTTTAGCTGAAGGAAACTGTATGAAATTACTGCTTTGACTTCGCGGATGAGTGTTGAATGCCGTTATCTTTTAAATGGCCTCAGTATCGGCAGTCGGCGGTTATTGCGCCCGACATTGGACCAAGCACGTATGACGCACTGCCCTGCTGCTCGATATTTCTTGATACCTTCTCATTTCTATTATAGTCGTCGGCAAACTTACAGCCGATTGTCCGTCATGAAAGTCGTATAGTTATTATGTCCATCTGATTAATAATCCTGGCAACCAACACAGCGCTTCAGCTTCGAAGCCTTACATAATGCCGAGTTCCATAATAACGGCT
Organism: Fusarium udum; assembly: GCA_013186905.1. Lineage (NCBI taxonomy): Eukaryota > Fungi > Ascomycota > Sordariomycetes > Hypocreales > Nectriaceae > Fusarium > Fusarium udum. Next base: position 86,481 of record JAAQPG010000716.1, read on the forward strand.
AGACGTTTGGCTTGTCAGAGGATGAAAGAAATATTGGTTGTGTCTTGACGGTTCAAACGGGTCCTCTGCATAAAATGTGTCGGGAAAACCACGGCTCAGACCCGACTGACCGTGCGTATCTTAGCGTATTTTCCCTTATCTGATGCGAGGCTAACATAAATTGGCCTTAACTCAACCAATTCAATCTGACCTTTTCAAGGTCTCTTAAACCTCATTTATTTGCTCACTTTGGTGCGAATTAGCTGACCATCACAC
>JAAQPG010000717.1:0-20236 GCA_013186905.1 Fusarium udum
GGTGGATGCGGAGGAGGAGGTGGTGGTTGTGGTGGTGGTGGAGGTTCTTAAGGAGCTCGTTGGTATACCAGTGGATGGGACTTGATACAGAGAATACTGTTTTGAGCGGGGCCTCTATAGATAGCTAATTTGACATGTTACTCACGATAGACTGACCAATCCTTGGAATAATCGTGACTCCTTTCTGTGTCTATCTGGTCTATCCCTCAAGCAAAAGGTCCATCAAACAACCACTTTCCAATAATCTTCTGAGCCTCCACCAACTTCAACTCAGCATCTTTCGACAACTCTTTATCCCTATGAAGCAAAACCAGATTCTCATACTTATCATACGCATGAATCTGATCCGGAATTAACAGCCATCTATAGCTCCCTTCTTTCGTCTTTGTCTCAAACGAATACCTCTCATCATCCAGTATCAACTCCCCTTTAGGCCCAATCGCCTCCCTCCCCACAGTCTCATTTCCAATCTCTCTCCCCGTCAATCCATAGATCATTCTCCACGACTCTCCCGCCAGCATGTCCAGCTCACACGCAAGGAAGAAGATGTTCGGCGGTAGTTGATCCTTCTCAGCGAAAATAGGATTCAGCAATGGATCATGGTGATCTTGACCGGGTAGAGTGTACGCAGCATCGAAAACCGGCGAAAGCGGAAACAGCATATCCGTCTTCTTTGCTCGAAACCCTCCAAATGAAGGTTTCCACTGCCGAGTCTGTATCTTGTACTCTTTCCTCACAGACATATCAACGACTGCATACATCGGCACAGCGGTCTTGATACGTCGTACGCCATCGCCACTGCCGCTCATGCTTGGGAGGAGGGATACAGAGAGCGCGAGGTTTCCGCCAGCTGATGAACCCATGATTGCAACGCGGTCTTGATCAATTGGGAGAGATGAGTCGGAGAGAGCAGCCAGGATGAGCGCTTCGAGGTCGTATGTTGGGGTTGGAAAATGAACACGTGGTGATTTGGAGTAATCCAGCGCGACGACGAGAATAGAATGCATGTTGGCGAATGTATAGTTGAAGTGGTCGTCATCACGAGGATCGCCCATGACGAAACCCCCGCCGTGAATTGTAAATACCGTAGGGAGCTTTTCTTCAGAGGTCTCATCAAAGGTTTTGGGAAAGAATATTCTATGACAGTTAGATTTTGTTCCCAGTGTGAGTTGAAGACCTACCGTAGGGATAACTTTGGTCGACATGCGTATGTCTTTGTAAGACTCGGCGCGTTAGCAGGCGTGACGATCTTTTCTTTCAGCGAAAGACCATAGTTCGCAACGACGATGAAGGCTCGTAGCGCGTAGGCTATGACGGAGCATTTGATGGCGGCTAGTTTGGGAAGAGGCTCTTTGAAGCGCCGCTGGGCTTCTTCGAATGTGATTTTGTTGTCTGGCATCGCGTTTAATTGAGTGGAACAGAGTCTATGAGCAAGAAGATGTGCGGTTTGGAGATAATAAGTAGTCTTGCGTGCCCCCGCTAGGTTGTTCGTATCCGAGCGTGCCTCGGGATGCGAGAAAGTCTATCCTGGCCTCGGGGAGCAAGAAAACATCAGCCCTTGATGCAGGGTGTCAAAATAAATCTGACAAAGAGTTCCCTGAGCTTAGGCTAGATTTAGCTAAACATTTTTATCGCTCAGGGTTAAGGTCTTGAGTTTTCTTTCCTCCCCCAGCTTGGTTCGTTAAGAACTAGCGCCGTCGAGGCTGAGAGGGAATACGCAATTGATCAGTGCTTCAAACGGCATGTGATTCGACGGGAAAGATCCTTACGTTACTTCCCGTAACGAGTTACCGCTGTACGTACATATAGAAGAGTAAAAAAAAGCTGCCTTTACTTTATCAATCATTATGCCCCCCCCCCCCGCTGCGCATTGTATTCTGTCGTCAGATGAACAAACGAACTAAATCTCGGACTTCTCAAACACCGATGCTAAACCCCTCTCAGCCCCGACATCCCCGAGTCCTCCGCGCCCCCCCGAAGCCACCGAAACCACCGACACTCTCTCCCTTCTACCTTACACTCCCCATCATCATCATGGCGGAACTAAGGAAATACGCATGTTCAATGTGCGCCCGACGAAAAGTAAAGTGCGATCGCCAACATCCCTGCTCTAATTGTCAAAAAGGTAGAGCAGAATGTACCTACGAAGCGCCTCCTCCGCCAAAACCTCGAAAAAGAGCTGCTGATGAGGATCTTCTGGCGAGGTTGGCAAAGTATGAGCAGTTGATGCAGAAGAGCGGTGTGGATTATAGTCAGCATGCTAATGTTTGGGTGAACTCGGGATTGGAAGCGAAGAGGGAGGATGATACGTCTACAACAGCGGAGAATGCTGCGACGGAAGTGTAAGTCGTCCTGTCCATCGACTCTATGTGCTGATGCTGATGTATGAAGATGTCTTTGGTCAAAATTGAGTCATGAGGTGAGGAGGTTCGATAATAAAATATCGCCGCGACTGACATCGTTACAGCTCAAGTATCCTCCCACGCTTACACTGCGTAACAAAGACGACCCCTTCCTCCATCCGTCGCCATCATTCCACTCCATGATTTTCGACCCCGAATCAAAAGCCTACGAGAACCATCCAGAGCCAAAACAAATCTTCTTCTATTGGCAAACCTTTGTCGAATGCGTCAATCCCCTCATCAAGATCGTTCACGTCCCAAGTCTACAGAAGCGCATTCTAGAAGCATCCTGGGATTTGGCAAACATATCAAAGCCCCTATCAGCACTAATGTTCTCCATTTATCTTCTTTCAGTTACATCACTGTCGTCAGAAGCTTGTCAGTCATCCTTGGGGGAGGACAGAGGGTCATTACTCACGCGCTATCGAACCGCCACAATACGGGCACTTACAGCAGCTGATTTCATGACGACAAAGGATCTTGAGACCCTACAGGCAATGGTCCTGTTTACCTTTTCAAATCCAGAAACCGAACTAGCTAGTACCATGACAGCTGTTGCTATAAGAGCTGGACAGATGATGGGGCTGCACAAATCAGATACCGATGCCAAGCTAACCTTCTTCGAGAAAGAAATGCGTATTAGACTCTGGTGGCAGATAAAAGGCCTTGACTCTCGGGTACGCGCTAGTTCAACGCCAGGAATCAAACTAGCAAGATCAGAATTCGGCGATATTCGACTCCCTTTTAATATCAACGACGCAGACCTCCATCCAGACATGCTCGAACCTCCAGCCCAGCACACAGGCCCCACGGAAATGGTCTGCGTTCTGATGAAGTTCGAAGTAACACAATGGCTCCGCTCATCTCCCAAAGCAGCAAAAGTCTTTGACTGCATAGCTCCCGGCTTCGGAAGGCCTGGAGGATCGACCAAAGCGGAAGACGAAGCCATCAACGAGCTGGAAGCTATCTACACAGAGAAATATCTCGTCAAGCTTGATAGAGCTGTTCCGTTTCATGATCTGACGTATGCCATGGCGAAACTGGCTATTGCGAGAATGCGCTTTAGATTACATCATCCAAGAGCTAGAGCTGCACCTGGCGATGCAGATGTTTACATGACGAAAGAAGACAGCGATATTCTCTTCAACGCAGCACTGTCATTCTTGGAACTCGTCAACGTTGGTTTTGAGAGTAAATTCTCATCTCAGATGTTTACCCATCTAACATCGCTCTACCAAATCGACGCTTGGATCTATGTCATCAGCGAACTCCGCCGACGATCTTCAGGCCCGAGAATTAATCTTGCTTGGAAACTGGTTGACAGTTTATATACTGATCATCCTGAACTTGTGGATAGCGTTGATAATTCGTTATATACCGCTTTTGGGAACCTGACGTTGGAAGCTTGGGAGGCGAGGCGGAAGGCGTTGACGGAAGGTGAGACTGCACCGGCTTGTATTGAGTTGCTTTGGAGTAAGAGACGTGGGGGGCAGAGTGATGCTGAGATGGCGGGGAGTGCACTGGATGCATGGGATTTTAATGTCGGGGATGATCTGTTGGACTGGAATTACTGGAGCGATTTCGTGCGCTTTTAGGCTTTGACTACCTCTGTAGACTGTAGTACAAATGAAGTGAACATTTGCTAATGCTATATGAATTGTGCACCGTCGCATCGTCGTACATGCAGCCATCTCCAACGTTTCATGGCGTACATAAGCTGGTGTAATGTCAAGCGCCTCCAATCGCATCACGACAGCATGAGTGGTCAGCAGGCGAACACGTTACAGCGGTCATCCCAGCCTCAAAAGGTTAAACGTTTTTGACAACCAATAACCAAGCATGCCACAGTTGAAAAAGCTTGTTGTGAAGACGCCCGAAACAAGGGTGTTGTTAAGCCGTGGTCGCATTAGCGTAGTTGGCCCCGCAAACTAGAGAAGAGACAAGAGATGATAGCTTCTTTATGAAGCATTTCTTAATCATTTCATGAGATGTAGCAATATCTCGAGAGATCCAGGAAAAGTGATGGGCGTTGTGAATGTAGGTAGTACTCGTCTATTCATGACTACTTGCATAATACCCCTTCCAACAAGCAAAACAGAGACAAACACCCCCATTGACCCCCATCTGCGATGCAACTAGCCCCACCTGTCACTTTCCCGTCACTGGGTAGCGTCCTCCGTTGATGCATTTCAGCGTCTGCGGCACAGAAGCAATCTGATATGTCATGTTACCTTCGAAGCCACAAAGGACATAAAGATACCACCGACCCCGCACGCGTGAGTTTGTTTTATCTCTTTGTGTTGACAAACAAGACATAGCGAAAAGATGGCGGCTCAAATTGAAGCTGTATGTAATTTACTCACCATGATTTGATCGATGAGTGCTGATCTTGGTAGGAACCTGAGTTGGACGTGGGGAACGACACTGAGAGTAACTTTAGTGCTGATAGGTATGTTGATGGACATGGTTGTTGGATTGAGCTGATCTGGTAGTGAAACCGAGTCAACTGCCTCGATTACATCGAGCATTTTCGAGAATAAGTACTTTCAGGGGAGGACTTATGCCAATCCTAAATATGGAAAGCATTGGTAAGACATTTCGTGATGACAGTGAGCATCGCTAATGAACAGGGCCCCAAATGACGAAAAACAACTCGAAGCACTTGATCTCATGCAAGTCATCGTCACGAACCTTGAGTATATATGTTGGCTAACCATTCCAGCCACCATTGGTTGACATTGATGCTCGACGACAAACTCTTCCTTGCTCCCATCGGCGATAACCCTCAGGCGCGTCTCTTCATCACCATAAACTCCCATCCTCACACAGTCTAGAAAATCTTGGACATCGGTACAGGAACTGGCATCTGGGCTATAAACGTAGCAGACGAGTACCCATCGGCCAGCGTTATTGCAACAGACATCACTCCGACCCAGCCAAGCTTCGTCCCTCCAAATCTTGAGTTTCAGATCGACGATGCTCAACTCGAATGGACCTTTGAGCCGGAGTCCTTTGATTTTATCCACATTCGATATCTTCAAGGCACTATTGCCGATTGGGATAGGCTGTATGGTCAGATGTACAAGGCCCTCAAGCCAGGTGGTTGGTTCCAGCACATCGAGCCTGATCTGCAAATGCTTTCACAAAACCCCGAGATCAAAGTCGACGACGAGCAGTACGCACCCCTCCCATCCCTTTTACCGCCAACTAACAAAGTCTAGTATCTTCACACGCTGGGCAAAAATCTTCACCCAAGTCGGCGAAACAATCGGCTGCACATTCGACTTCTCCAACAACAAACTCTCAACCCTCGCCAAAGACGCCGGTTTCGTATCCATAACTCCACAAACGCACAAAATCCCCATTGGACGCTGGCCAAAGGACAAGAAGAAGAAAGAGCTCGGAACTTTTGTAGGTTTGTCGTTTAGCCAGGCCCTCGATGGTTTCGTCAAGTTGCCACTTTGTGAGATTCTTAAATGGTCGCCAGAGGAGATGCAGCTGTTTGCGGCGGAGATGAGAAAGGTTCTTATGAATCCTAAGACGCAGGCTTATGGTCATGTGTAAGTTTGAGGTTGTGATGAATGGATGGGATGCTAACGAGGAGTAGGTTTAGTGTTTATGGGCAGAAGCCTGAGAGGCCGAAGGAAAGTAGCCCGACGGCGGAATAGCGTATTACTTTGACGTTTAGATTTTGCGAGAGGAAGATACTTGAATGACTTATGAATTTTATGTTATTTTGATGAGAGGCTGATGTTGAAGCGGTGTATTCCTAGGTATTGCGGCAAGTGGCGCATTGTCGCTTCTCCCCTAAACGAAAATTCCTTCTATCCTATCTTTCAAGTGAGGCCAGCAACTCTTTTGACCTTGGTTGGCCATAGAGACTTGAGAATTTGAGATCATATGTGAGTTGTAGCACGGCCGTACGCTTAAACCATCAACCCTTTGGTGACCAGCTGAGTCCGATTCATAAATGGCTCGAGACTATGGTGCATCAAATGTTGAGCCTCTATGCCTCCCTAGATCTTCATCCCGATTCAAAAGCCATTGGAGCATCGACTTTGCTCATCATCAAGGCAAGGAAAAGGGCAATAATGAGGGACGATTGGTCTTCTCCAAACAGTATTATATCTTGACTCTATTGTGTTATTTGCTCCAATCCATGCTACCAGCCAAATGCAAATATGCTACAGGACGTAAAACTCTTAACCAACCCAACACTATCAAAACACCTTTCAAGCAGTGTTATAGTACATCTCAATCTTCTTAATCTTAAACACAGCATTTTGCTTAGGAGGTCCAGCACTCCAGCCCTTATCACCATTGGACCAGTTATTCCAGATCCAAGGCCCAGGAACATTGGGAACATCCTTCTTGGTAGACCACTGCTTCACACCATCAACATAGAACTGAACAAGACCCTTGGTCCAGTCAATTCGGTACTCGTGCTCGGTAGTCGTAGGGTTTGCAGGAGGAAGCACGGGCTTGTGAGATGGCTCGCCGTCACCGTCGTTGTCTTGGTTCGTGAACCATAGTCTACGAATACCGTCGTAGTTGGACTCGGACTTGGGGTCGGAGAGCCACTCGATGTCGGTCTCTTGGCTGTCGGATTGGTAGAAGAACATTCCTGAAATATTTTAGTATATCTATAATTGAGAGGGCGAGATGAAGGTACCGTTGCAAACACCTGCAGGTTCGCTAAGAATAGCTGTTGTTCGGACAGAAGCGTACTTGATGTTCTCAATCTCAGTCGCAACCTCAGCAGCCTTGTAGGGCTTCGACTTTTGTCCACCAGGGACCGTCAACTCAAGATATCCATTGCGGACTTTCACGCCAGATGATGTGAAAACATGGGTCTTTCCGACAGGATAATCGCTCGAGTAAAGACCCGAGGGAAGACTCTTTCCATTAAAGGTCCAAACCTTCTTATTAGCGAACTTTGTCGCGCGGTCCACGATGTAATGACCGTTCTCCAACTTTGGCTCAGGGGATCGTTTGGTAGCGCATCCCTTAGGCGAGGCAGCCGCCAGGCCAAGCACTGTAAATGCGACGGAGACGTAGGAAGCGATATGCATGGTGAAGTCTAAAGAATATCTTGGCCTAGGTCCATCGCGACTTGGCACCGCTTATTATATACCAAACCCATGACCTCGAAGGATCGTAGGATTTCCGTCTAGACCGTACTGAGAGGAATGTCTTATGTCGGACCTGGTCTAGCGGTGGATATCAAGGCTGAGCATTCCAGGGGTCCCCTGTAGACTTGGTTCTCAACATACCAGACAGCATTGCAGATGTCTAAGCTTAGGTCCTTTTCATTTCTAGCGGGCCGAACCTCTGTGGCTGAGTGATTTGTATTTATTGTCTAAGGGTTTTGGCCTGTTTGAGAGTTTTGCGAAGGAATAAAGACCATTATGCTTCATTTCATGGATCCAGTGTATATAAGCACTAACGGTCTCGAAACAGGGCGGTGGCGGAGGCAAATAGCGGGCCCTGAATTTTCGGGTCAGCGCTTGATTTGGAAGGTTCTTACTGGTGATCGTAAGAGTGTTGTAGTGGGTTCCCGGAGGCGATTGCTGGACCTGGAATGTGGCTCCTCGGCCGGCCATAGTGAGATTTGGCCGCAAATGGCTTGATCTAAGATCGTAGATCTGTTCCAGGCTTAAAATACCCTAAGATTTGAGCTTAGAAGAAAGTGTAGCTTGTCTAATGAGTCAATGGGTTGAGAGGAGCAGACGCATCGCAGCATAAGACCAGCTATTGTCCTTCAACTGTCCCCGTTTCTCTCGATTTAACAGGTATCCCCAGCACGATGCTTCCGACAGTAATCACATCTAACATGGACAGGCAATATAGCACCAGAATCAACATTCTGAGTGCCATGCATTGTTAAGTTTATAAGATTTAATATAATAATTTTAAACACGATATAACTGAGTGCACAGTAGGGTTGTGCCGATCAAGATCAGGCCTGGTTTTATCACCGGTGTAGCGATTTCGTCCTTCCATGTAAGTCTCCGCCAAGTCGGGCATAACTCTACTGCAGCCTTATTATAAAGATCGCCAGAGTACTCAAGGTCTAGAAACTTATTTTCTGCCCCGTATGATCCGTTGTATATAGCAACGAACTTATTACCGGGGTACGGGCCTGGTAAAGCATCGTCGTCGGTCGTGATTTTGAAATCAGCGAGTGGTGTCATGAGGTGATTCCTTGGTGGCCGGTAGTCGTCCGGAAGTTCAGATAATATCCCAGTGTAGATGACTTTTATCTGTCGACCACCGGCAGCTACCCTATTTTGGAGAGCTAGATGGAGCTTTTGAATCTCGTCTCTAAATCGCCACCCTGGTATAGCAATACAATCGATATCCGTCGTTATGGAAGAGAGGAGCTTTAGTGAGAGTGTATCAAGTGTTGTCAGAAGAACTGTGTCGAAAGGTCGATTGAGGGAAGTCCCATCACCATTGTCGGCGGTCTGATGCGCGATGATTCGAGAAAGGACTTTTCGACTCTCAGAGCAGACTCGGGAGAGATTCATTCCCTCAGAGATTGAGAAAGACCCAACCGTGGCTGGCTTGCCCCGGCGGCCTCTTATCCTCAGGTATCGTCGCACAGAGATAAGGCGCTCCCATATCATTTGGCGCAACTCGCGAGGAAGACGCGAAAAGCACGTAAATGTTGACAAGCCTTCATTTGCGGGTGGTATTTCGGAAGACTCCATGATGAGAATGTGATGGTCGCTCAAGTAGGTCGTCGACGGTATGTTCTGGGTGCTTGTGAGTAGTATAATTTATTTATAGGACTGAAAGTCATAGCACGAACCAGCTAGAGGCGACTCAGTTTTTATGTCATCCACGAAAGGTTAAATCTTTTTCTTTATAGGGCATGACCTGGAGGAGAAAGGTTATCTACAAGCCCTTGCAGCCTCTGTCATTGGCATATGTGATATACACATGAACTTAAATCTTGACCTCCAGTCAACATTAGCTACCCTTTACACTGGAGGGTTAAGGAATGAAATAAGCTCTAACCCTGAACGCAAAAGCAGTCATCTCAGCACCACCTCACTTCCTATTGGCGCGTAGGGCGAGAAGGGCACGTTTCCATCCAGTTTATGACCCTGAAGAATCGCGTGATGATTTGACTTCAAGAACCCAGAATCAGAAGTCTTCCCAGCACTGGCACTTCCCGTGTGAACGGAGTTATTATTAGCTACCTGCGCACTGGCACTGCGGTGTTTTGCACCGAGATATGATACACAATTCGTCTAATGTATTGGCATGATGTCTCAACGCATCGCTCCTTGTTGTCCAGTATCAGGACCCCGTGTCCTTGATAATGAAGGTTACTACACTATATTTGTAGATCGCTGACAAGTCTCATCCCCGGATGTCCCTTCCAGGCCTTTAGAGTTTACAGTTAACCCTCAGCCCTAAACTCACCTATCATAATCGAGAGGCATTGTAGAATGGTATGTATCACTCCACGCCACATTCATGGGGTAATCGTGTCTGCCCTTTCTCAAAGGCTATAGATCCTGGTAACCAAACTCTAGGGATATTAGCCTAAAGGGGCACGGCACTCTGCTGATATCTCAGCAGCAGCCTCTCATTCTCAATCGGTAGGACTGTATTATTGCAACAGGTTACGCGAGACTCACTGTTATTTGCCCTTGGCCTGTTTCAATGTGCTGTCTTGATTGGATCCCCGCTCTATCAGGGAAGCCTGCAGTCATGATGGCCGCCAGCAGCAGGCAGACAATGCAAAGACCGCGCGTCTTGAGCAGATTCAGAATAGTCTATTCTTCACCGCATAAGAGAAATGGATAGCTTATCGAAGTCCGATTATTACGATTCCAATCCTACAACTGTGTCTCTTTGCCTGATTCTCTGCCCAGAACAGAGAAAGTCCACGTAACCCCGCGATCCTCACACGTTCATCCAGCCAATGGGAAAGATGTCAGCCTGCTTGCATCTCCAAAACCCCCTGGACCAAGATTCTTATTTCCTATTCAATCGCCCTTAAAGGTAACGCTAACATGGTTGGACCTCGTGTTTCGACCTCGTGAGGGGTACCGCCAAGACTTCCACCAGTATTGGAACGTGGCGCAGTGAAGGAAGGATTGAAAAGGATTCAAGTGTCCCAATTGCAACCTCCCAATACCAAAACGCATATATATATATACATATAACACATAGCAATATCCGGTGTGTTTTATGCCTTCTGTTCTGAAGTATTCACGACGTTGTCTATCTCTCATCACTCAGTATGCATCTTCAATCTGCTCTTGCTCTCGGCCTTTTGGCCAACTCTGTGTCAGCCGCCGGCTTTGACTGCGGCACCTCTGGATCCAGCAGTGGTTTGAAAACTGTTTCAAAGGATCTCTCAAGTGAGCATCTTGAAATCCGAGGGCAACATAAGAATGTAGAGGTCAAGACCTACGTGCATATCCTTGCGGCAAGCAAGAAGGAAGAAGACAACTACCTTAGCGTAAGTCTCAAATACAACCTTCCGATCACTGTGCTGACTTTTCCCAGCAAGCTACAGTTAAAGAACAGATAAACCTTCTCAATGAAAAGTTCAAGCCCTGGAATTTCTCGTTCAAACTGATGAACACAACCAGAACCTGACTGGGCTTATCCCATCAGTCCAGTCGGTGAATTCGAAGAGGAGCTCCGAGCAGCATTGAGACAAGGAACCTACAAGGATCTCAACCTGTTCTTCATCGCAAGTATGCCTCCCGGTGGAAAGTGCGAGCTCCCTGTTCCCAACCCCACCAAGAACGATATCCTCTTCGATGGCTGCATCATGAGGCCTGACAATCCTGGAGAGGTCCCTCCTAAATTTAACTACGTAACCGTTCATGAGGTTGGGCACTGGCTTGGTCTGGAGCATACCTTTGAGAATGGGTGCGAAGAGCCAGGTGACTATGTTGATGATACTCCTTATGAAGCATCGCCTCCGGAGTATGGAGTGTGCCCTCCGCCTGATCTGAACAGCTGTCCTGATAAGCCTGGTTTTGATCCTACGGATAATTTCATGGACTATGTTGAGCCGTAAGTTGTTCATATCGCGAGACTGGAAACATGACTAACAAGGTGCAGTGAATGCGGTCCCAAGAGGTTTACCCCTGGGCAAGCTGAGCGCATGCATAAGCTTTGGAAGAAACTGCGTGCCAACTACTAAAGCGTTCAGGATAAGATACCGATTTCTACGAAATGTCGCCAAGGTTCACGATAGGATTGAGACCGAGGAGTTGGGGATGGGCAGAGAGATGGGAGGAGCTGAGGGCGAAACTATCGACATGTGTTTACTTCGATACGGCGGTTGTATATTACAGGACGAGTTTATATCATTTTACATTCATCCGATATAAGGGCAGTAGGAGCCTTGGTGTTACAGACTCTGTCTGGCAATAGCCATGTAGGAGAAGGCAAGTGGGTGAATTGATAAAGGAGCGCTGCCGACCCAGAGAAATAAAACAATGATCTGAAAGTGGTCTGCGGTCAACCTTTGAAGTAAAAAGAGAACGAACGGTAAAAGAGAGCAGTTGCAAAAAGATCAAATTGCGGTTTATGTGGATCGAACACATGACCTTCAGATATCAATTGATTGAAGTTTGACTTCAGTCTGACGCTCTCCCAACTGAGCTAAACCCGCTAATCGATACCGAATTGAATTCGGTAAGACACCCATCAGCCGAGGTCAACCCGATGCCCACAGAAACTACCCTGGATCGCTCTTGATATCACAAGAAGTCAGATAGAAACATTACGCCACGATTGTAGCCTAACGTTGTGAGCGTTTAAACTCTCATTGCGTGGAAGCGCCAACATAGATCCTGGAGACGACGACAGTCAGATATCACTATAACCCGCCGCAATGAAGGCTACACCAAGATTGCTCAGACATCTCTTGCAAACAAAGAGTTGAAGGTTTTGGGCGGCACATCGTCTCTACATGTCGCTGTTACCATTACCATGCATTAACAATTTGGCCATTAATTGAGTCTCTCTCCAATATTAACTTGAGACGTGTATCAGCATACTACGTTCTAACCTCCTCCATATACAAGTCATACAACCCGTCACCCACGTGTCTATTCCTGTAAATCCATAAACGCTTTCCCTTCCCTCCTGCACTGTCCCTCATCTCCCCATCCGACACATCTTCCTCAACCATGCCTCTCAAAACTCTAGCCTCGGAAAGCGAATCGCCTTCCGGCACAACAACCCGTTCCGACACTTTGGTCGCCACAACAGCCACCAGCAACTGAAGAAATGCCGTGATCCACAAGATCAACGTGATGATTCCCCAGTGCGAAACGTTGAGCTTCTGTCCAATCGTAGGCATTTGGCCGGCGAGTACGATATCCGTGTTTGATTCGATTACAGATGCCAACATACCCGTCGCGAAGCGTGATAAAAGGTATTCAACTTGGTCCGTTGAGCCGTTGAGTGGTATGCCGAACAACGAGGCAGCGGGGTAGCTGTTTGATCGGGTGTCGTTTGGGCCGTCGGGGCCTCCTAGGGCTATCGCCGATGTTGCCAGACGCATCAGTCTCTGACCGACTTCGTGCTCTGGCCTCTGGGCATTTTCGACGGGGCTCAATTTGACGGTGCAGTTGTAGAGCCACGGATCTGTCGACGATGGTTCAAATACCGAAACAATACTGCAATCTCTGCCGCAGTTGCGAGAGGCAGATGTCATGTAAACCTTCTCACCAAGAACCTCCCCTCTAGGTAATGTGATATTTGTTTCTCTGCCCCCATTGTCGACGGTAATCTGCTCCCCGGTCCCATTGCCACCTTGACGGACTTTGAACGCATCGCAATGCGTCGTGATGTTCACCTTCCTATCCGTCACCGCAGAGACAGGAGCACTTATGGGATTATCCAAAGTAAGCGTATTTGTCTCTCGAAAGACATATGCACAAGACCCGCCGTCACAAAACAGAAACTTGTTATCTGCAAAGAATAAAGTCCCAGGGGAAAGGATATCATCGGGATCCCCTTCGTTTAAAGCCAGGGATATGATCCCATAGCTGTTTGCCGCGTACTCTTCGCTCTTGGCTGAACTGGATGCGTTGACAATACTTGAGGTTGAGATGGTGGTCAAATTCGCGATGGAGACATTCCCGGGAACCAAGAGGGCCTGATCTTCGGTTTTTTCGACCGAGTAGCACAGACCCAGCGAGGCATAGCCGATTTGAGTTGCCTGAGTGGTTAGTCAGGTTTTGAGAGAAACCAGATGTGAACGTACGAGGAATAGCGCTACCCAGGTTGCGACTCCAACATGAATTGTCCACCGACTCGATTTAAATGCCAAGACCAATACTTGACTCATGCTATGAACATGTAAAATCGCTTTGACCTATTTTTACACTTAGTAAACTGCTCGTTTCCAGGCCTCGTTCAAGACTTACTTTTTGACGCGATCTCGGCCGCTTACTCAAAATCCACCATCTCAAATCTTGCACCGCATGCGTCAACTGACTCATAGTCGACAGACCCAGAGCAATAAGAAACCCTGTGATGAGTGCATTAAAACATTTCTTCTGTTTCTCTGATATGACATCGTAGAGAGCATACGCGATCAAGATCCCGTAGACGACTATGATGAAGATAACTGTGATGAACCATTTTCCGATGAGACCGAGCCAGAGTTTTACTTTTGATCGGCGACGAGCTGGAAGACCTTGGAAGGTTCTGGGAGGTGGGCTTGGTGTACTTGGTGGGTTCTGGAATTGAAGATGGATGTCGTGCTGGCCGTTTGACGGCACAGCGTAGTACTGCCCTGCCATTGTGATTGAATGTGAAATAACTAAATGCGAATATTCAACCGGATGGGGCCTCAACTCTATAAAGATCATGCCGGATCCACGGTCATGGCGCAGGCATCCACAGTAAATCCACGGCTCAGCCTCGTCTAGCAATTAGGTTTTCGCCTAGCTATACCATCAGGGTCTAGCGTGCTTGGCGATCCCCTCAGCCTGGCAGAAACTTGCTTTGATTGGTTTGTCCGTATAAAAGGACATCGGCGAGCATCATAGCGTCACGGAAAACTGGGAGCCGTTGCATGTGAAACGATTCCAGGGTAGTTCGGACGATTCTGAACAGTCTGGACTTCTTGGCAGGCTATGCATACGGTTCGGAGAATAGCACTCAAAAGGTGTATAAAGAGAATATTTGGTCCACTTCTCCATTAGATCAAAGAAAGCATGATAGATGAAGGAATTTACTAAAGTACTCCACTATACTCCGTACACCTGTCAGGTTAGCCACTGACTAGCTCAATTTGAGATGCATATCTGGACTCGCGAGATGTCAAGGCGTTGGAGCAAGGACATAACCCTGCGTCCGCACCTGTACTTGTACCATTTTTGACCTCAACCAAGCACATACGACCATACCTACAGGAAAATACGGGATCCCGTCTGCTCTCCCAGAGTCAAGCCTGTAAGGGGCGGATTAGTAGTTGGGTCGGTGACGACCAGCGAATCCCCGCTGTTGTATGTTTTTTGCCCTTTGTAGAGGATCTCAGCCTGTAGTTTCTTTTTGCTAGATGTGTCAAGCACTCCCTGAACCCCTCAAGAAGCGCGGTATCTTTGCCATCTGGCGAGATCGTTCACAATCTCACACCCTTTTCACTTTCAGGTCGTAACTGTTCTGGAGGCTACATAAACCCCCATGAGCGTGCGTAGTTATCAATCCCGTCAAGAAACGTCACTCTCGGTTTGTTCAAGAACATCGGGATGTACTCCTGCACCCACTCGGACTCCCAGTGGTTCGTATACTCAGCCTTATAAAACTCCCAGTAATCGGGATACCAGCCTGACTGGTGCCAGTCTATCACAGCGACTACACGGCAGGGTGAGCCTTCAGAGACCATTATGTTGCTTTGGTGAAGGTCGGCATGAGTGAACACAACTCTGGGATCGTCAGGTAGTGATTGACGATATAGATCGGGTATATCCTCAATCTTATAACCTTCCCAGTGGGGACCACTTGCGGCTTGTTGTCTTATCAGGAAAGAAAACCAGTCATGGAATTCCTTCACAGATAAGAACGGTCCTGCTTTTGGTTGTATTCCGTCGGCGAATACAATATCCTGTAGTGGTCCGCGGTTAATTTGTCCTGTTAGCTGATCAACATAATGATTCCCATGGCGGACGGGCACGTACCAAGAAATTCATCCTCTGGATCGCGCTTTACCCGACGTAACTCATTGACCATATCTCGTAGTTGTTCGCCAACCCCAACTTTGTCCTCCTTGCTCAGGGACTCCCATCTTCTCTCCAAGGTCACACCTTCAACCCGCTCCATGTACAAGAATACTTCTCCCCCATCCTCTGTCCAGCCATATATCTCAGGCACAGGAACGCTTGGAAGATGTCGACGCAACCACCAAAGGCACTGGCCTTCCGCAACAGTGACCCGAGGCTCTTTGCCAAATTTGACAACCAAACCAAGCGATTTGAAGATGATCGTATTTTTTCTATCAAGGACGTGATCGCCCGCTTCACTCTTGGCTCAAACTTGATCAGCAGATGGGAAGGTTGCTTCAGGACCATTACGTGTGAAGAACGTAGAGTCCTTGAAGGTAACGCTAGAGCCCTTGGGGAGAGAGTCAACGAGGATAGTAGGCGGCGAGTTTTGCATCCTGAAAGGTCTATGTTTGATAATGAGGGGAGAGCATGTTGGTTGGGCACCATTGTTAGGATTTGGTTGTTGGTTTGACCTTTCAACGGATGAAAGCCGGCCCGCTGCTCATCCCTTGCAATGTCCAATTCAGTTTTCCTGCCACACTCTGTAAGTAGGACGGATTCAAATAGACAGATGAATTATTCAACAAAGAAGCCCTGTCGGATAATTTATATTTCATGGCGAGGACCTTCTGAGATATCACTTTGGCCAGGGGTGCGACCCGAGGGCTTCCAGGCTTACGCTCCATACACAAAGTGTCAAAAGTCCCAAGCACTACGAGGTCTGGCCAGTCTGAGATCGCCTTCTTCTTCGCTTACGTGGTCCTATCAATCCACCGTCTGGCGAAGTTAGCATCAACATGGGGACTCGTATTCGGGTCGGGGACGTTAACTGACTATGATTGCGTGCAGGATGAAAGAGTGAGATACACCCAGCCCAAATGAACCCTAAATGAACCAAACACAGAGAAGAAAGATGCGATTGGCCAACGACCTCGCGTTAATATCTCCATAGACGTATCTCCGGGCATTCCGGTACAAGATGCCCGTGGGCGGATTTTAAGCTAGACCTTGCCTTAAGTCCGCAAGCAGTGACACGAAGAGACGGCACAATAACACTGCTACATATACTTGTCAAAATTCCTCCTGAACTTCCAATTTGCCACCCGATCTCATTCAGTATCTGATACAGCATGTCAAAATACAAGCAGCTGGTCCTTATCACCGGTGAGTTGCCGCACACAAAGACACACAAACTCTCCATTGAGATACCCAACTAGGCGCCAATCAAGGCGTCGGCTTCGAAACCGCGAAGAACCTAGTTCTAGCTTCGGTTAAATACCATGTCATCATTGGAAGTCGTGATGAAGCCAAGGGGGAGATAGCAGCGCGGTCACTTCAGTCACTCGACAACATCAAAGGAACAGTCTCCAGCATTCAGATCGATGTTACGGATGACAACTCCGTCGATGCCGCTGCTCAAACTCTAGCCTCTGAATGGGGCAGATTGGATATTCTGGTTAACAACGCTGGTATCATCTCAATGGCTAGTCCCCCAACGCGCGAAGCTTTCCGCAGGGTTCTGGAGACGAACCTCGTTGGTGCACTGAGCGTCGCCGAAGCGTTTCTCCCTCTTCTTCGCAAGTCGGAACATAAGCCTCCTCGTCTAATCTTTGTCACTTCAAGCACCGGGTCTATCACTCATGCGTCCAACCCTGGATCTCCGCTTCATAGCGCCGGTGCGACGGAATACCGGACTAGTAAGGCTGGGTTGAACATGCTTATGACAATGTATAATATTCGACTTAAATCAGAGGGTTTCTTGGTATTTGGTGTGGATCCGGGGTTATGTGCGACAAACTTTACGAGTGATGCCGAGTCTCTCAAGCAGCGAGGAGCAGCTGAGCCGGCAGAGGGAGGGGAGCGAATTGCGCGTGTTGTTAAGGGTGAAAAGGATGAAGATGTTGGAAAAGTCATTGGAGTTCAGGGTGTAAACCCGTGGTGATGCCATCGATTTGGTTTACGGGGAATAAGTAGCAGAGGGGACGTATAATAATGGCGGATAATTGTATCCTGGCGGTGCCATCTGAACATGTGGGATCAGTCCCCGTGTCATCAGATGGTCCCTTATTCTCAAATCACAATTATGAACTGGATTATAACGTCCGTTTTAAGCAAACATAGCCAAGATCAGATCAACTAACGTTAGCTGTCTGACTGGTCCCACTGATGCTGACTCAATCCACCACGGAGGATTCCGAACCTGGTTCTCACCGCCAGTATAAAACGTAATCCTTCCGCTTCTTATCGTCAGACCACTCTACTATCCTTTGAAATCCTAGGATATATGCTTCTAACATCATGGGGATAACTTGGTTCATCACTGGCTGCTCCAGCGGGTTCGGCGAAGCCCTCGTTCGTCAACTCCGATCCGCTGGCGATAACGTCATAGCCACTGGCCGCAACGCCGATACGAAGCTCTCGCACCTCAAAGAAACTGGTGCAGCTATTCTAGACCTCGATGTTTCATCTTCTCCCGATATCATTAAGTCTAAGATCGACGAGGCTTGGAGCATCTACGATGGAATTGATGTTGTCGTCAACAACGCGGGGTATATCCTCAGTGGGGCAGTGGAAGAGCTGACGTGAGTAACATGGATTGTGATCGATAATGAATGTAGCTGATGATAGAACAGTCAAGAGGACATGGAAAAGTCATTCCAGGTCAACTTCCATGGCCCTATGAGTATCACACGCGCGGTTTTACCGTATTTGAGGAAGAAGGGATCTGGGACCTTGCTCTTCGTCGGATCTCAAGCTGGATGGCACGCTGACCCCAGTGCATCTGGATACTGCGCCAGCAAGTTTGCCCTAGAAGGTTAGTCAAATCAAACTCTGTCCTTTGAACTTCCACTCGCTGACACCTTCAGGTGCTGTTGAGTGTCTATCTAAAGAACTCGCCATCTTCGCTCCAGGTCTAAAAGTCCTTATCGTCGAACCAGGGTACTGCCGCACTCCAGTCTTCAACAAGATTCAGCACGTCGAGGCTCGTGTTCCAGAGTATGCCCAGTTCAATGAAGCGGTTCGACAGGCCGAGGCAACTTTGACGGAGAATTCACCCGGAAATCCTGAGAAGGCTGTTGCTAGGATGATTGAACTCGTCAAGGGAACCGGATTTGCAGAGGGTAAGAAGGTGCCTTTGAGGGTACCTTTGGGCTCGGATAGTTGGTCGAGAGTGAAGACCAAGTGTGAAGAAACGCTAGAGATTTGCCGTGAATGGGAGGAACTGGCAAAGAGCGTTGATATATAATCAAAACTAACATAAGTCTAAACGACAAGCAAATTCAACAGAAGAAATCAATTTGACGGTCTGAAATGCAGGCTTATTTTCCATGCATAACCGCAAACCCTCACGCACCATAAACCAGCTTCGCCATCTTATCCCTATCGTAGTTCCCACTACACAAGATAACAGTACTAATCTGATGTTTCACCTTATCAGCAACTTTATGAAACCCCGCAAGCGCCAATGCCGAAAACCCATCAACATACTTCTTCTCCTGCAAATGAAGCTGTCTCAACGCTACCAAAATCTCCGCTTCCGTACACGTAACAACATGATTAACCGTCGCCCTCGCCATCCGAAAGTCGATCCCATGCTGTACAACATCATTATCTGATTCGCCCGCAGCAATCGTAGGCGATGTTTCCGTCTCGATGGGAAATCCAGCAGATAGTGAAGCAGCGACTGTCATGGAGTTTAGTGCTGTGACGCCCCAGACTTTGACTTTGGGCCGGAAATCGCCGGCTTGCCTTTTTGCATCTGTGGCGAAGCAGCCTATGCCGCTTATGAGTGCAATGTGACTCATGGGGGCGAAGATATTGTGGATATCCCTCTCGTAGGCTTCGAATTGCTGGAGGACTTCGACGCAGACGGTGCCTAGACCAGCGAGGACCATAGTATCATCGTAGGGTGAGAAATAGATATGGCCTGATCTTTCAGCAAGGTCTTGTGCGTACGCTCTCGCTTCGTTGAGATCATGTCCATATCGCACAATCCCGGGACCGTACTGCATCACCTTATCAAGTAGATGTTTCTCAACTGCCATTGGCATGACAATAGTGACTTTCGCTCCTAATGCATGCGCCGCGAGAGCAGCACCCATGGCATGATTCCCCGTCGAGGCTGTGACGAAGGGCTTTTTCGTAGGATTGTCCTTCATTCTTGCTATGGCACCTCGGAAGTGATAAGAACCAGTGTACTGATAGTGATCGAGTTTGAACCAGAGTTTTGAACCGTACTTTTTACTGATGACTTTGGATGGGACGAGGGGCGTGCGGTCGACGTGAAGTTTGTTGAGACGCCATTGTCTAAGGGCTTCTTGGCCGATGGCGAAGATCTCTGGGTTGGTTGGCATTGTGACGCTTTTAACATGGCACTGGACTTGGGTTTATGGGCCGAGGAGGCATAGTGGACTTTGTATTGGTGAGTATCGTCAATTGACGAGATCAGGCATGCTTTTGATGGGTTTAGTCGCGTGTTTGATGCTGTTGCGCTGTGAGCAGCCCAGCACTCTCTGATTGGTCAGATTAAACCCACTGCGCGATTTAGCTAGCTTAATAAGGTCAATCTAACCG
>JAAQPG010000720.1:0-10184 GCA_013186905.1 Fusarium udum
AGGCTGGGTATTTTAAACCCTAATCTTGCCCTCCCGGCAGTAAGCTCGCTGACGGCAATTGTATTGGCGAAGCCCCTCCGTCATGCCCCCCCGGCTACGTCATCAACAAGGGGGTATGCACCCACGAGTCCAAGCCGAGATGCCCTCCTGGATCCAGCTTTGATGGCACCGCTTGTGTCTCTGAGAAGCCTCCCTCTTGTGAGCCGGGCTTCTTCAATGGCAAGGTCTGTGAGGACAAGCCGTCTTGCCCTCCTGGATTCAACCTCGAAGGGAGAGTTTGTGTCTCCGAAAGCAAGGCTTCTTGCCCTGGCGGAACCTACATCGTCTCCGACAAGACTAGCGGAAAGTCGGCCTGCTGCTACAAGAACTTTGACTTCAACGGAGACACCTGCTTCAAATCAGTTGACCATGAGGATGACTGTCCTCCTGGCACTCACTATGACAAGGGTCGCTGCTGGGTTAGTCCTACTGAAGAGCCCAGCTGCCCTACCGGCGGAAAGTGGAACGGAAAGACTTGCATCGTTCAGTCGGTTCCTCAGTGCCGCGCTGGACAGTACACCAACGGACGATGCATCATCTCCGAGAGCCCTCGGTGCCGCCCTGGTGCTGTTTTCAACGGAGAGAACTGTGTTCTCGAGGACCGTGCGGCTTGCCCTCCCGGAAGTGTTCTCAGCGGCAAGAAGTGTATCTCTAGCACTCCTCCCGTTTGTGAACCTGGCCACACTCTGACCGGCGATTACTGTATCTCAGAGGAGCGCCCTCAGTGTCCTCGCGGATCTACCGTTGTTGGCCGATACTGCAAGTACCCTGATCTTCCTGTCTGCGAGCGTGGTACCAACCACCACGATGACGACTGCACTTCTTCCATTACCCCAGAGTGCCCTACCGGAAGCTCTTTCAATGGAGTTAACTGCATCTCAAACGATCGTCCTATTTGCAGACCTGGCTATATCTTCAACGGCTCCACTTGTGTCTCCGAGAAGGATGTCCCGGCCTGCCCCAACAACATGCAATTCGATGGCACCAACTGTGTTTCAAAGGAACGACCTATCTGTGACCCCGGAAAGTCCTTCGATGGCGGGGCTTGCGTCGATCACTCTGACCCTCAATGTCGACCTGGTCTTGTTTTCGACGGCACCAGCTGTGTATCCAAGGAACCTCCCCGCTGTGAACCTGGTACCAGCTGGAACGGAAGCAAGTGTACTTCTGAGAAGAACCCTGGCTGTGCTCCCGGCATGAAGTACAACTCTGAGACTGAGACTTGCGACTCATCGCTCAAGCCCCGTTGCCCTACTGGAACTGAGCTCAGAGATGATGTCTGTGTCTCGGTCACTCCTCCTCAGTGCGCTAGCGGCACCACTAGAAAGGGTGGCAAGTGTGTCTCTGTCGAGCCCCCCCGTTGCCCTCGAGGTCTTACTCCCAGCGGTGGCCTTTGCATCTCCACCAAGGTACCTGAGTGTGGCGAGGGCACTATCTTCGATGGAAAGCGATGTGTTATTGGTAAGACCGACGAGTGTTATACTCTTCACACCTGCCCTCCTGTTGGCGCCCCTGGCCTCCCTGCTGTGGGTGGTCGCTAAGCCTATTTCCTAAATCCCAAATCCCCCCATATGTATCAGTAATACGAGCCTCAACTCACAAATTGACAACTTTCATTTTCTCAATCTCTCTCTGTTTATACTTGTGATTTCTATCCTTTTTCAATCCAAGTTGGAGTGAGCTAGCTCCCTAGAATCTTAGCCCTAGTGAGTGTAGCGTTGTGTATGTCAGAGTATGTTATTACAAACCTACTTAGGTTATTATGATGCTTATTTTAGACTAGTAATGGATTTACCTAGGTTTACTAATGATAATATCTTGGGTCACACTAAATGCATATTCAATGGGGTCTCCTAAGAGTCGAATTGAAATATCGGTAGTATTGATTTTCACTATTGATATATTCTATCCAGATTTCCTCCGGGGTGAACCCTTTGCATTTAAGCACCGTTGCCGTTGTAGGCAATGCTGTTAGGAGATCCGCTGAGAGTACCAGTGATTCTACCAGTAGTGGCAAGAGACTTGATACGGTTGGTAACGGAGGCAGGGGTGGAGAGACCTTCAAGAACCTGGAGGTACAGAGCAAGACCGGCGACGTGAGGGCAGGCCATGGAGGTACCGCTGATGGTGTTGGTAGCAGAGTTGGAGCCGATCCAGGTGGAGAGGATGTTCACACCAGGGCCGAAGACGTCGACACCAGCACCGTAGTTGGTGAAAGTAGCAGGGCGCCAGCTGGAGTCGATGGCAGCAACGGTCAGAGCGTTGGGGGCGTTGGCAGGAGACTGGCTAGAGACAGGAAGAGGTCGGCCTGCATCGTCACCGTTACCGGCAGCAACAACAGAGAGGACACCAGAGTTGTAGGCAGCGTTGATGGCAGAGGTCCAAGTCTGAGAAGCGGGACCACCGAGAGACAGGTTGATAACAGAGCGACCAGCACGGCTCTTGGAGGTGATGTCGTTGACAGCCCAGTTGAAGCCAGCAAGGATAGTGGAGGTAGATCCCTCACGGCCAGCGAAGACCTTGACAGAGATGATGTTGGCCTGGAAAGCTGGTCAGTCTATGATAAGATTGCATGATATTTGACTTACCCGCTTAGCGACACCGTAGGTAGAACCAGCGATGGTACCGGCGACGTGAGTACCGTGACCGAGGGTATCCTCGTGAGCACCACCAACAGCGTTGTAACCAAGAGAAGCACGGCCACCGAAGTTGGTGTGGCTGACCTGGACACCACTGTCAACGACGTAGGCGTAAGAGCCTTGGCCGGCAGTGGTGTCGTAGATGTAGCTGGTAGAGCCGGAGGTTCGGTGAGAGATCGTACCGAGACCCCATGGGGCACCAGACTGGGTGGTCAGAGCACGGTCAGTAAGCTCGGGCTCAGACTCCTCGTAGCTGAGGTACATAGTGTAGTCAGGCTCAACGAAGGCAACCTATAGCATGTTAGCGATTGAATGACTAAGACGAGATGTTTAAACGAACCTCGGGGCTCTTCTTGATCTCAGCAATGGTGGACTTGTCGAACTCGCCGGAGTAAGCGCTCCAGCTGCTGATATTGAAAGTCTTCTCGACACCAGAAGTGTCACGCTTGTTCAGGCTGCGGCGGTGGACATCGCCAACCCAGTTCAAGTGAGCCGCAACGGAGGAGTCAGAGGCATCAGGCTTGAGGGTGATGATGTACTTGTCGGGGACAGCCTGTCGCTTGGAGAGGATATCGGCAGGAGCAGCGAGGACTGCGGGGAGCAGAGCTCCAAGAGCCAGAGCGAGGCGGCGGAAGCTAGTCATGATGAACAGAGAGATACAAAGTAGATGAGGTTGTGAGGATGAGGATAGTAAAACTGATTATCGTGGTGATCGTCAAGTGTATTTATACACAGATGAGTATGAATACACCTTGAGCTGATTGATAATACAATTAGATCCAATCATCCATATCATCAACACCAAGTCTTGCGTGATAGCGTTGAGTTTGGATAGAGACTATTCAGCTTCCTAAACCGTCACGGCGGCCGAGGTGTCCAAGTAAGGAAAGTGATAGTGGATGAATAGTATCAAGCAAAAGTGCCACTGCCAAGACAGACTTGTAGCGGAGTTAGCCTCGAAATATCTTGGCTAGCTACCTTGCAAGACTATGCTCCTCCTTGATTATGTCGCTGATGATTGGAGTTGGGTATCAAGGTCCATAAATCTAACTCTGAAGATATTATTCCTGTTCAGAACGAGTCATCAAGACGAAAATAGCTCATAGACGTTGCAAAGATGTTTGTATTCAAGGGTCCAACGGTATGCCAGGGCATGAAGGCTGCCAATGCTGGGGTTCAGGTGCAGCAGCGGGGTTATATGCTGTCATCAATTTCTTATCACCTCGAATGCTTGGACCTGCTTAATCCTTCCCGTACCTTTTCTCCTAGCGAACATCGGCCTCCCCCGCCATTTGCTTTGCCATGACCGCTATCTCGTTCGGTGCCGCTCCTCACAAAGGGAAAGGTGCGCCGACTCCCTCGGACGGGATGAACCCTCTTGTTAGGGAAAACTATAATGTCGATCCGGCAAAGGGAGCAATATAGCGCAATATGATGGGATGAATGCGAGATAGCGCTGAGTCGATCGGCAGTAGAGGCCTCGTGTGACCCTGGTACCCCTGGACCTAATCCTCTTCCTAATGGACTCGCGTGATTCGGACACATTACCCATACGGGAATATCCTAAGGTTCTTATGTTTGCACTAGAGAGTATGCTTAGTTTATGCATGCGAGATACCTGGCTTAGCGCTCAGCTAGCAGACAGGGATATCGCTGATTCCGCGAATCAAGTCCTAAAACCCCATCACTATCTCGGTATTGACGACTAGTGCGATGTCGACCACGGAGGTGCAAATAAAGTGTTGGCGATAGGGACTTTAATTGGAGTCTCAGATAAGCTTGACTATGGTCTTGGCTTCTAGCGAGCTTCTTAAATCGGGTATATGTGAGGACAAACACGAGAGAGATCGTCGGGCCGGGAGTCGTTGGCGCAACTTGGCATTCACCGCTTTGACCTACCAGTGAAGTGTGACTCAAGATAGCACGGATCCGATTAGGATAGCGTCGATGTCGATCTCATCTGGTCAACGAGGGGGGTTTCCAGTCTCACGATTGAGTTTATCTACACACTAACAGATATCCTATAAAGACAGTATAGACACATTGGATGCCTCTTCCTCTCCTACAGCCATGCATGCATCTCTCCCATTTCAATACCCAAACCTGGCTAGTCCACAAATACCCGCCGCTCCACCTTGACAGGAAGGGGTCCAGGGTTTGAGTTGAATCGATCAAAGATGACGAAGTCCATCTCTTGGTCCGCCAAGTACATGTCGTATCTCCGCACCAGGGTTGAAATCAATATCTGCAGTTCAACAATCGCAATGTGCCTGCCAAGGCATTGACGCGGTCCCTGACTGAACACGATGTAGTACCTTCTGAGATTGGACAATTGCTCTGGGTCAAACCAGCGCTCCGGATCGAATTCATCAGGGTTCTTATACAGTTTCCTGTTCCGGTGAATAGTCCATGGTGAAACTGCAACAGTCGTCCCTTGTTTGATGTGATGGCCCACTATAATTGCGCCTTGGGGACAGACCACGAGACGTTGCAGAGCGTAGGCAATTGGGGGACGAAGTCTCAATGACTCGTCAATGCATGCTCTCAAATATGGAAGGTCTTTAGCAGAATCGTATGAGACAATTCCTTCGTCGCTCGATCCTAGTCTGGCGTCGATCTCGGCCCGTAGCTTCTCGAAGCATTTTGGATTTGAAAGTAAAAAATATAGGGTACTTGAAAGAGCAGCAGCAGTAGTCTCGCTACCAGCATTCATAAAGACGATGGATTCAGACAAAAGTCTTTCAAATGAGAGCCCTCGAGTTATGCCCTCGCGGTCCTTCAGGATTTTGTCCATGAAGTCTTGTTGAGGACGATTTGGTGAGCCGTTGTCCAATCTCTAAATATAGTGTCAGTTGACTTTTCAATGTCATGGTCTTGTAGTATTTACCCCAGCTAGCTGGCTGATACAAAGATTATCAAAGTCTTCGATACCTTGAGCTCCAGTTGACTGTTTCAAAGAATTGGTTGAACTGCAAAGTCGTTTGATGATTTTGACGCATCGAATGCTGGATAGCTGAGCTAACGTCGTGGACAATCTTGTCCCTCGATGTAGTGCATCAAGAGTACTGGGGATACAGTATTCATCCATTTCAGGAGACTTCACTCGCGTGGTATCGCATCTTCTTGCGAGGAAGCCCATAGGGAGGCCAAAAGCCATGTCCCCGATGACATCCAAAGTGAAGTAGTTGAACCTTTCCCTGTTCAGTGATGTTGGGTCTGATCGGAAAAGTTACTTACCACCGTCGAATATCCAATATCTGACTCGTAGTATTCTGAGTTGAAATTTCATCTAGGTAGTCAAGCAATCGCTGGAAATTCTGTCTGATAACAGGTTCCATGTCTGTTACTGTTTTGAGAGCGAACGAGTTAGAAAGGTATTTTCTATGCTGAGAATGATCGCTATGATCAATGACGTTGACAATGTCGCGCTCTTCACCAGCAATTTTGTCATAAAAGGTGTCCTTCACAAGTTTTCGAGCTGCAGCATGACCATATATGTCAGGCACAGCTTCCGGGATGTTGAAGATGACGAGACTAGGCGCAATTCGGATGACATCACCAAGTCTTTCATGCTGACGATGGATGCTTCTGGACCGCCGTTGGAGCCATGTTTCCTTGAGAATCCAGATAGGAGTCGTTGCTGCAAGGAAGCTGGGGGCTGGATATTTTCTCAGGCCGAGAGGATCAAGAAGGTAGTAAAGAAGTGGCTTCAAGACAAGAAATGCTACTAAAGTGAGAGGGATAAGGAATATCAACTCTGCCGCGTTTAATGGTAACGAGAACATGATGAGAGGCCTTTAGAGATTTGAATGTACCTATTGAAATGCAATAGATTATCTATAATATTTATATTTCGGTGAGATGTACTCCCTACGAGAGGGAGCTTTGGACAAAATTACTCATTTGAGTAATTTTGATCTACAACTCTATCAGAGTGTGGTTGCAAGTCAACCAGTGCCCGACATTAGACCAAAATTACCTTTTTAAGGGCCGAAAATAATATCACTCTGTAATGTTGTCGAATTATACTTTGCGGCGTAGTGAAAGGGACTGTCAAAGAAGCTCGGACAGTAACACCCAAAGAGGCAATTTAGCACTACTGCACCCCGCCCTGTTAGTGTAGGTAGCGTAGGCAGCCACATAAAGGTCCCCTCGACCAGATTTTCCTTTATGGGAACTTCAATCCTCGAGCATATGTTCCCAGTTCTGCTCCTAACAACGCATTGTTCTGTCACCTCAAGTTCCCTAGGCAATCGATTCTGTAATATGGGTAGAAGATCACAGCACACAGCCTGGTACACTGCATTTTCTCTGCTGCGTTCCTGGGGCACGGTTTGACTGACGTAACTCACAGCCAAACATGTCAAGATCGTCATTTGAAATGCAAGTATAGGCTGGATGTCAGAAAATGATATCGTAATCATTCTGATATAGTCCCAATAGGCAACCCAACTAGCCTTCCATGCTCTAATTGCACCAAGTCTAAGAGGGAATGCAAAGCCGGATCATTCTTCCTATTTCGCTCAGGCATCAAGTCTAAGACGTCCAAAACAGGAGATAAAAGTCGCCGAAATCGAAGTACAACATTGCCACTTACGGAGAACAACTCAGATAGTTTAGAGACATCCTTGCCTTCAGATACTGCCTTGTATCCTGGCTCCTCTCCAAGAGGTCCACAGGCTCTGGCACTGACCCGAGAACCAACATCTGTGCCGAGTTCGATCGACAACAACCAAGCTTACCAAAATCCGAGCAATAACCCAGTTAGCATCAACGAGCTTCTCTGTAGCGAGATTGATGGTACCCTGCCCAGTGGAGACTGCATTACACCGCCTTTCATAGCAAAGCCTGGCTCCCTCTATCTTGATCGTCCGATCGGACAAGCTATCGACCACCGGGGAGCAGAGCTCCTACTATACTTCAAGAAGGTCATAGCAAAGCCATGGGTAAGAACAAAGTTTAGCCCCGCTGAAGTTCTCTTCTCACTTTCATCGTGGCTCCATAGTTCGAAGTCACAGATCCTGACTTCACCAACGAAGCTCTTCGACAAGCCCCAAGATGTCCTCTCCTTCTCTTCTCACTACTCGCTGTCTCCAGTAGCCACAAAAGTCGGTTTGTCGACGACACTGACGTCGCTCAGGATTATGCGAGATATGGAGAAGAATATCATGAGAAATGCATTAGTTTATTGCTACCTATGCTTAATGACAATGAAAGTATTACAGACGGTGCATTTTTAGCATGCTCTACCATCCTCCGATGGTATGAGGAGCTCAGTGGTAAGTAATCGTCGTCAGGAATAGCTATTACTTACCCTTCAAAGCACCTATCCACGGGAGAGATGATGCAAGACATTTGCTGGGAGGCTACGCATCAGTCGCCGAGTCGTTCAGACAAGATCTGCCTTGGAATGGATTCCGACGGACAGCACTGTGGATTCATTTGCGCCAGGATATTTTCAATGCTGTCATTAACCAGAGGGTACCCAGAACTAATGTCAACCAACTGGGAATAGATCGCAGTTCCTCGCCCGCAGACGAGACAACTTGGGCTAAGCGAGTACTCTGCCTTGAGGCTGAAGTCGTTGAATACTGTTTTGGATCTGAAGGATCTCCAATTCAGCAGTATAAAGACCTCGAAGCTCGCTTGGGGGATTGGGACCGTCAGAAGCCACAAACTTTCACGCCAGTCTTTTATCAAGAGCGTGATACATCTCAAGGAGTACCGTTTCCCATCGTTTCTGTGCTTTTGGATAGTTGTGGTCAGTGATCTTCCCGGGCATGCACCAGTTGCATTTCTGACTACGTGTAGTATTCGGGTTGAGCCATTACTATTTCTCCATGCTTATGATGCTCGTCCACGATCCCCGTATGCCAAAAGTTGGTACTCAGTACCTAGAATGCCAGAAGGAGATCAGAGTTAGCCTGACGGCTTTGCGGCTATGATTCCATGACTGACTTCCTCTAGATAAAAATACTGCATTTCCTGAGATTACTGTGCGGTCTCGCCACTTCAAGTCCGGTTCCGCCTGCCAGAGGGATGACGTGCCTGGCCCTTTCACTGTGTAAGGAAAGACAGGTTAATATATCGATTGGGGGCTAATTATGTCTGTAACAGTCGGTTCATGGATCACAGATCACGCGGAACGAGATGCGGCGATAAATGTCTTGAGGAAGGTCGACCAAGAAGATGCCTGGCCAACATCAAGTTTGCAACGGGACTTGCGGGCTCAGTGGGAAAGCAGAGACTAAAATGAGACGCATAAAGAGATTCAAGATTCTTGATGAAAGATATGTCCATTACATACTAGCCATGCAAGAGTACCGAGGAGTCGCCTGGGACCTCGTTTTTACCCAGCCTAGCCAGCCAAACCCCACGTCGGACTTTACGTCATCGACTTTATGTGGTTTCATCTTAACCATGTTAATTATCCTACAACGGAAATTACGGTAAAATGCCGTCTCTCAACAGTTGGTGGTGGCATTTTCTCGAAGACTATGTCTATGCAGTGTCAGAACCTCCACCCCGAAAACGCACGAAGCCTATGGAGGTGCTCTGCGTAGGCTTACCCAGGTCTGCGACTGAGTCTCTCCAGACCGCGCTTCTGAAGCTTGGGTACGATCACACCTACCACGGCTGGGACATCGTATACGAGACGCCAAACTACTCATCCAAATGGGTTCGGTTATGCCGAAAGAAGTCAGTCAATATTCTTTCATGATTATGACAAAGTTACTCACATAGCGGAGATGGTTCGGCTCGCTCGATGGTAACACTACCATTACGAAAGAAGAGTTTGACGAGATCCTTGGACACTCTGTAGCTGTCACAGATGCCGCCGGTTCAGTGTTTGCGGCCGAACTAATCGCCGCGTACCCCGATGCAAAGGTTGTCCTGAACTACCGCAAAGATTCGGATGCGTGGCACGATAGTGCTGTGAAGACTCTAGTAAGCGTCCATGAGAACTGGGCTCTATATATACTGTCATGTCTCGGAAAAGTACCGTTCTGGGGCTGGCATGTTTATGAGCGGTTTATGTGGCCGGGCCTGTTTCGGGCCTTGGACGGCAATACAGAGACGGGAATTGCGAGAAATGGAAAATGGGTTTACAAGGGTAGGCGACTCGCATTACGTTCAAAGAAGCGTGTCAATGATCATCAAGAATGACAGTACTAACCAAAACATAGAACACTGCAACATGATCCGTGGTCTCGTTCCAAAAGAAAAGCTCCTCGAATGGACTGTCGAGGACGGATGGGAGCCTTTGTGCGAGTTCCTGGACAAGGAAGTTCCTGATGATCCCTTCCCTCACGTCAACAAAGCTTCTGGCTGGGAAAAGCACGAAGAGGAAGTCACTAAACGATATCTGATGAGTGCCTTGTTAGGCGTCGCTGTCTTATCTGCTATTGGAATTGCAATAGGCGCCATCGCATATGAGGCCATGTGGTGAAGCTCTGACACTCATGAGAAGACGGGCCTTTGTGATATGTGATGGTCAGCTAATTC